>JAAGAY010143946.1:617-51725 GCA_011801015.1 Ardeotis arabs | reverse complement strand
GTCCGCCCTAGGCCCGGCCGAGTCCACTAAACAAAGGGGAGCAACTTCTAGCAGTTTCCTACAGAAGCTTCCACCTTAGGCCCCCCCTCACTAAACAAAACCACAACAGATGTGTACATATATGTCTTTCCAATCAAGTCTCAGTTCAGCAGGGACTTATAAGAAGTGCAGTCCTCTTAATTAGATCTCGCTACATTTGAGTCATTTGAGGCTGGCCCTTAAAAACAGGGTTCATAAAATTAAGAAGCTGAATTCAGATGTCTAAATAAATAAGGAAGCCTTTCAAATGAGATGTGAACCTTCTGGCCAGCCTCAACGGAACTGTGTGATTCTAGCTCTTCTGAAGACTCATCCACAACTATTTATGTATTGAATAGAAATGTAGAAGCCAGTGCTTAGATACCCAAGTTTCACATTTTTGCTATATCTCCAATGCTTGTGATGACTAGGACTCACCAGCACCTGTAAACCCTTTACTTTTTCAACATGTGTAGATATTTTCCCGTC
This sequence comes from Ardeotis arabs, assembly GCA_011801015.1. Lineage (NCBI taxonomy): Eukaryota > Metazoa > Chordata > Aves > Otidiformes > Otididae > Ardeotis > Ardeotis arabs. The sequence continues at coordinate 51,218 of JAAGAY010143946.1, read as the reverse complement.
AAATCAATCTAACCATTTTAAAATGGTGCTTACTACCACAGCATCTAATTGTTCAACAGCTGAAAACTAAACCCACCAACTGAAGTGCTCATCTGGAAGTAGATGAGTGATCTTTTTTACCAGCTTTTGTTTCTTTCTATTCTCTCCTCTCTCTTCCCCCTACATTTACAGTGTGGTAACCATATAAGGTGCGCTGCAGCTAATGTCTTTGTTCATTTATAATTCTTCCATTACAAGTTTATTCTGATAAAGCCACTGCTCCATTGTATGCAATTCCTTAGTCTTCCATGTCTTTGCCATTGCCTACTTCACCCCCAGTCTCCACCTCCCCCTGTAAAACTCTGCCGGTGTAAGTGGGAATGACTGCAAAACACTCTTGCTTTTCCCTATTTTCTATCAGTTTGATGCAGCTTTTTAGAATTCATTCCTAAAGTTTAAAAAAAAAAAAGGCAGAAAAAAAAGAAAGGAAAGGAAAAAGGTTTCATTTCATTGTGCATTTAAGTGAAATCTTTAAAACCCTTTGCATTATTTTATCACATCAGACTTGTCAAGTCACACTCATTTGAATGAGTGAGATTTGAAAACTTCTGAGTGTTATATTACATTTTCCATTGATATATGCCGTGAATCTTAACGGCTGCATGAAAATGAAGCCAAAAGTAAGAGGAGACAGCTCACTTCAAATGAGTGAGACTGGATAGGCCTGTCATATGTTATTTCAGGTGCTCAGAGGATAGAAATTGTAAGCAGAGATGGGTGATGCGGTTGACAGGTTTGCATGGGTTTAGATAAAGACAGAAAGCTTAATTGCAGAGACAGAAACAAAAGGGTATGACTCTTCTATTAGAGTCATACTCTTTGAAAATTAACTTGAGCCTCCTCCCATACTCAAAAGAGGTAGCCCTTCTAGAGGTACTCCTGAGCTCCTGCCATGACACAGCACTCTTTGTAGGAGAAAGCAGGCTCTGCAGGTCATTCTCTTTTGGCTAGAAGGGGGAACTATGACTCTGTAGCCACCCTCTCCCCTGTGCAGTGTCTGCTGTCACAGATGGTCCTAGCAAGAAGATGTCTGTGTGGCAGAGAGACTTTGCACATCTTGGTTACACATTTGTGCAAAAGCCAGCCACAGATGAGCCCTTTTCCTAATTTTCAAGAATACTTACCCTCGATTTGTACATGCAAAAGTTGAGTTTCTGTTCCCATCTCTGTATTTTAAAGTCACCAAACAGGCTTCTAAAATTTTCTCAGAGACATTTCAAAGGAGATTTGATTTTCTGTGCAGCTGAGGAGAAGAGTGCTGGTGAAAGACAGCTTTCAGATTTGCTCTGTGCGAGGATGTACTTTCTAGCACACGCCTGCAAGCTGATTTTTTTTTTTTTCGGCAGCGGGAGCGACACACCACACGCGCAGGGTGCTCAGCAATGCAGAGCTCTCGCAAAAGGACTCGTACGAAGATGCAAAAGGGAAGTGGTTGCAATTCGTGCTTTTTACTCCCCCAGTGAGCGAACTGGGAGACTGCTTGGGTCGGCGGCTGGTGGCACCGCACAGCCCAAACGCCAGCCGCTCTCGGGGTGCCCGGGGACGTGCACCCGTGTTTCCCGTCCGGGAGCGCCCAGCCGCTGCTTCCCCGGCCGCGGGCAGCAGAGGGGGGTGTTGGCACAGCTTTTGGCAGCAGGCTGGGCTCCGGTGCTTTCTGCCGCTGGGTTAATTCAGTGCTTGAAAGCAAACCGCCGTTCAAAATGAGCTGGTATTAGTGCGCAAGGGCAGACAAGAAACGTGGAGCATTTCCACTAAACTTTCTACACGACCGCAAATTTTGAGTACTTTTGTGGGAAGTTTTTGGAAAGTCAGTGCTGCAGAAATGTTGGCTCCTACAGCGGAGTCTTCTCAGGAAAGAGTTCATGCACCAAGGCGTTTGTTCTGCGTTTCTGAGGCTGAAAACAAACCAAACATGATGATTTTTAGGCAGACAGAATCAAACCTAAAAACATAATTTTGTCAGTTTGGGCGTGTGACACACTATTACCATTTTAAAGGAAGAGAGGCAAGGGGATAAGCATTTTTGAGTGATATTAGCATACACTGGATAAACTTATGGGCATACTTTGATGCCATCGTTGTGGTGAGATCAAATTTGATCAGCTTTATCTTGAAAAGCAGCAATAATAATTTTTAAAAAATACCTTTGTTCAGTTCAGCATACTCAAGGGGCTACAGAAGGTATGTCAATTTTGTATCAGCCAAGAATTTTCTCTTTGTGTTCAGATTTCATTAGGAAAGAAAGAAAACCCAGTATTTTAATTTAGTTTGCTCTTTGGGAAGAATGTCTGCTAACTTGGGACACTGGCACTAGAGCAAGCACTAGCTCCTAGTCCTTCTTTTCTTTTGTGAGTCAAGTGAATGTTAGATTTTTTTTTAGCCATTAGGCAGATGGAGATATGGAGGGAACCTGGTTCTGTTTTGACTGAAAGCAGGTTTCAACAGGAAAGGGTCCACTGACTTGACAATGAAGTTAAGTATGAGTGGGGTGAGGTGTTCTGGTGGCATCTCTGCTGCTCCAGAGGGGGGAGAAATGCCTCATGCTGATAGCTCCTCTTTCCCAGTCATCCTGCAGATCTGCCTACACCTCTGTTAGACTCAATTAAGGTAAAACATGGACACAAATTAGAAAAAAATAAGTTGGACAGTTTAGTCTGGAAGTTGTTTTGCTCCTAGAGTTCAAAACTGATTTTGAAGGCACAGTCTTTAAATTTTGTTTTGTTTTCTTTTGATCTTATTTACCACTTCTATGTCCTTGGATTTCCTCTAAGTATAAAAGAGCCAAAAAGGTGAGGTATTTCTTCCTACTAAAAGTTATCCATATGCAAAGTATAGACATTACCTGAAGATACTCACAGAGACAGCACCAAGCACTGAGGCCAGGGAAATGTATTGTTAAAGACCCAGCTCCTCAGAGTGATGGTACTTGAAGCCAGAGAGATTACATCTGTAATCGGCACTTGCACATGAGCACATGGGCACATGGGCACAAAGTTCACTGCAGTCAAATTCTCCCTGCTGCTTCTAGCGGGTGGGATTGGCAGTGCTGCGCAGCCGCACCAGCCCAGATTCCCTCAGCAGGTGACACCCCTGCCATTGGGCCATCGTAGTGCTGGCACTGAAGGTGGCTATTGCTAGCAGTCAGTTTGGCAACAGCTGCTGCAGGCAAAGGTCTAGCCAGAGTATAAGCACAGCTGGAATGACAGGCAAGTCCCCTCCCTCTGTCCCCCAGCCTATGTTGTGCTGATTGTTGTTTCTGGAAAATGGTGTTTCTACGAACTTTTGAAGCACAAGAGTTGTGTTTTTCACATCCTGGTATTTCACTGAGAAGTACAGCAGCTCTAATTGTTCTTCCATTTTGTCAGTACAAAACCGCAACAGCTCATCCAAAATACGTGGAGTTTCTCCAAACTTAATTACGGTGCAAACAAAAGGCATTGGTAGGCCCTGTATCTATACCTAGGCAAAAATTTTGGTTTTTACTCTGCCATACTACAAAGTTTAATGATAACCTGCTACACACAATGTGTGGGAGATAATGTGAAGTGAAACAAATACTAATGTCTAAAAGAAGTGTGAGGGATATAGCTTTCAGATTTTTAAAAAAGTACCTAAAAACTAGAAGCACTGAGAGAAGGCAAAAAAAAAAAAAAAAGCTGCAGTTGTAATGAGAAAATTCTCTGCATTTCCTGGACCAGGTTTTTAACTGGAAAAGTGTAATCAGATAACATTGAGGTAAACTTAGTATCACATATAGCATTAATTTTAATGAAAGCTTTTTATTTATTTTCTCTTTTGAATAATAATGAAAAATCAAATTTCAATTGTAAATAGCATCCAGATACTAGTAGTTTCCTGGCTCAAATTCTTCAGTACATATGGCAGAAGCATAAGCTTGTGCCAGTCTGCCTGCTTTGGATAATTTTGCATGCAGATAGTTTAGTCCCCATACTGAGGTGCTACAATGTGTTTAGTACACTTGAAAATATTTGCATTGCAAAAGGAGAGCTAATCTCCTGAGGAAAATCAAATTGATATTTTGTATTAAGGAACTACTTTGGACATTGTGTGGCACAGTTATATGGAAAATTATGTTTACAGTACAGCTAGGATTTTTAATTGACCTTCATAAGAGAAGGACCCACTACTTCTTTGCCAAATTCGTAAGCTATTGGAACAGCTTCTGGTTGTCATTCACCACAATGCTCCTTGCTACTCCTGAATCTTTTATCTGATAATTTCATCACTTTGATAAAGCTATTCCCCATAAACAGGTTTAGCAGTGATTGCAATGTTTAATAAGTACTCAGGAGGCAGGTTGGTTGGAAAGAAGAAACAGCACTTATTAACAGCATGAATAATTAGCACAGCTGGGTCCGCTCTAGCTTCTGGAAATGTCTATTCACATTGGACATGCTTAGAGGCTCAACTCTTGGCCTCTTCATGGCCTTGCTTCCCATCCATAGCAATGCTAATATATCCATTCCCATACCAGTAAGCTGATAGTCAGACTTACTTACATTTCCAGCCTTCCTCTGACACACATACACACATTCTTTTTGTTATTTAAATTAATCTCTAACAACATTCATCTTTGAAACAGCCTGTCAGTGGTGAGTACAATATCTTATACAGTACTGGTTTATTTACTTAGTCTATGCTGTTTGCACCATATCTCTGTTGTATCTGGCCGGCTGTCTCGCAGTACAGGACCAGCATGACTCAGTCCAGTTCAGTTCTGTTAAACTCAGCTGGTATTCACTGGATGCTGTGACAGTGATGATGCTGGAGGCAGCTATGGCTCAATTCTTCCTCCGACACCAGACTCTCTTATGACACTGGAGACAGATCTGGATTCCTGTGTATTTCGAGTCCCCAAAAATGCATGCTGTTGTCAAGGTGGCTTTTGAAAGGTGTTTTTTCTTAAAGTGTAGCTATAAGTTCAGCCACACATTTCTGTAGTTTCAGCACCCTGTGTAGGACAGTGGAACATTACAATATTCTCATGTTGTTTCGTTGGGGAGGGAAGTTTTGGAATTATTTCCAGTTAGTTGATATAATTACATTACTCATGTGGCTATTGTACTTAGAGCAAAGCTGATGAAGATGAAGTTACAAGTAGGCTCTTGTTTTTCTTTCTTTTTTTTTTTTTTTCCAATCTGATCACAGATTTTCTTGGCCCTGTGTGCTGATCCACATAGAAATACAGCTGGCTGTCTCTGCTGCAGGAAAAACTCATCTGGGGCCTAACTGAATGTTGCCTTACACAGCTGCCACAAACACTCAAGAAGAAAGGTGTAAGAGCTTTGGGAAAGTCCTGAAGCAGTAGTCCTTGACGTGGCGGGTAGCCTGGGTCAGAGCAGAAGGGTAAGGGACTGTGTAACTGGCCGTGCAGCAAGGCAGTGGACTTCAGGGCCTTTGGCAATGGAGCTGTAAGCTGGAGCAGAATTCCTTTGCGGTGACCATGGCTGTTCTGCACTTTTTTGCTGAGGACACACTGATAAGGCAACTGATTAGTTAAGTCTTAGTAATTTTAAAATGGCTGTTGTAGATATCTGTCTAATACCAGGTGAAGTAATTTTCCAGCAGGTCCTGTGAGGGCCTGTTGACTTTCACCATATGGAGAAATAATTTAATCTAAACACAAAAGTCATGTAGATGCACTCTATACTATGCATGGAGTATTTCAATTGTTGCTTTTATTTAATTTGATTTAGCAATTACATTATTTTTTTTTTTTACTGTATGTTTAATAGACGTAATGGCTGCTAAACTGATTTTTAGACTTTTAAAATTCAGAGATTTCCATTATCTTTACAAGGAACTTCCATAGGTGTTGTTATTCTGTATCATTCACAATGCAGATTAAATCATAATTCATTACAATATTAGGACCACGTAATCCTTCAAAAATCTGTGAAATTATTCTATGAAATACCCCACGTACAGCACTAATATCAAATGGCAATTTATGGGGCTTCAAATCTTCAAATCGTATATTTGAAGTCATCTAACTTACCTCATCTAATTTGCCAAAAGGCAAACCTTACATACAAAATTACAAATACTATAATTTATGGCATATTAACTATTGTCTCATAAATTTTGCATTGAATAGTACTTAGATCTTTGTTTTGATACCATTTCTGGGAGAGTGTCATGCTTATTAAACGCTGGTAGGCAGGCTATTTGGGGGGAAAACTTTCTAGTAACTACTTGATGCTGGGCATTGTTAAGTCTTCAAAACATTTCTGCATGACTTTGGGCATAATCTGATGCCTTTTGCCCTGTATTTGTATCTAGATCTAAAAGAACCCCATAAAGCTATGAGTGAGAACATCCTTTCTGTTGCTATCTCATTCTCAGAGGATTTCTTGCAGGGTGCTCTACTATCAGTGAAATAGTTGCTATCTCACATCACTACTTTTTTAATCCTCATTTCTATTTATGTATTTCTATGTGGTGGTGAGTCTGGGGAGGGAGAGGAAGTACAGTTTGTTTTAAATATGCCATGTGTACTTGTGTGGTAGAAGAAGTCACTGGGCAATTGTAGGACTCCTTGCCTTCAGGAAGGCTTTGGACTTGGGTTGAACTTCCAGGTACTGACAAAGGAATTTATTACCAGTAATTCAGTTCACAGTGTTGCTATTTTTTTTGTTGGATTTTGATGTTGAATGTTAGAAGAAAAAAATTGAATTCTGTGTTAGCCAGCAAGCATCCCCTTCTGAATACCAGTAGCACAAATGACCACATGCTTATAGCTCTATTAAACTATCGGTAAGTCTCTAAGCAATATCAACAATTAAAGAGCCACTAGTAGTGTTCTAAATTTAAAAAAAAAGTGACAGCAGTGGGAGCAGTTCAAACAGTTTTAGAGCTATGTGTAAGGCTGACTGCAGACTCAGGCCCCTGCTTTACTCACATTTCAATAATTATCCTTCCAACCATAAGGCAAGTGTTTAATATTTCTGATGAAAGTTGAAATTCTAGAGTACTATTATTCAGCAATTTTATTTTTTTAAAAACATCCATTTAAGCAGCTGTATAATGATATTATAGGTCTCTGTACAAACACATCTGTTAGCATAGATACTTCCATAGGAACATTACCTCATCATTAGTATGCTCAGTCTCGTACAAATAATATGATACCTATCTGTACAGCAAGGTGCCAAAACAACTACGAAGACAGTTTGATGAGAAGCAGTGGTTGTTGATTTGTGAGCACTCAAATGCTCTCCCTGATTTGCAGGGGACCAGCTGGTTAGAATCTGAGCTGAATCAAATAATGTGCACTTTGGTGCACGCCATCAGCTGTGCTGCTTTTTGTTCTTCCATTATGTTAAATCAAGGGAAGCACGGTCGAACAGTCTCAATACAGACCTGGGATCTCTTTCTGGTCTCACAGCATCTTTTTCTGTTGCCAAACCTGGCTTCCTGATTAAATCCCGTCTATGAAATGGCCTATGACCTGTTTTGCAGAGGACTGTGAGACTTGTTTAGTTACGTTCATAAAACACTTTAAAGATCAAACAAAACAGCAAAACAATCCCAGGCTTTTCTGAGGGAAAGCGGGAGATTCTGATCCAAGCCCCATGCCCCTGTTCATTTGCTCCCATTTTCACCCACAGCCCTTTATATGGCTTTAGTGCTTCCTGTCGTGGGGCGCAAACCTCCAGAGGTGTTCAGCCAGCTGGAACTGCCAGCCTGGGAACAAAGGTAGAAATGGGGCCAGCTCAAGCTGCAGCTTCAACATTTGCACAAGTACGGTCCCATGCAGGTTTTACAAAGCCTTTCCCCTTCGAAATATTTTATGATCTGCCACAAGGCAATAGGAGATGAAATAAGGTAATTAGAAGAGGTAATGGTGGTGAAGAACGAGTATGGGAAGGGTGGAGGAGGAGAGAAAGACCTTGTGATGGTGCGTGTGAGCACCTGCTCATATCTTCCTGACTCCCTTAATCCCCAGTGATTGCTGCCTCTTTTAGCAGGGAATATGCAGTTCAAAATTAAAATGAGCTAGATAGATAGTAGCACAAAGCAGCAGGCAATGTGAAGTCTCCATTTTAGTAAGTCCACTGTGCCTACACATTTCTCATCTCAAATAAGTGATACTAGATGGAATTGTAATAACTCTCATTGTTATGTAACAGTCCTGCTACTTTTGGGAAAGTGCTGTCTGAGAGAAAAGCATCCTCTGAGCATCCAGGCCAGTGAAAAACACTATTTGCATTCCACAGCCTCTTGTAGTATTTTATTGCTCAGTGTCTGCCGTAGCTCACAACTGCCTGGTGTGGGATTCTGTTTCAACAGATAGGCAGTGACAGGTACTGTATGTGGGCCAACAGGAACTTATTATAAACACTGAACAATAAGGAAGGCCTGACTTAGTGTGTTTGTGAAATTCCTGTCTGTTAGCAATTCAGTTCTTTTGAAAAAAAACAGAAACAGGGCCTCTGCTGCCTGAGGGATGCTGGCACATCAATCAATCCATTAGGTAAGTAAATAAAGCAATAACTGAAGAATAAATCATTTCTGAAATCCACCAAAAAAAAAATCTTCAGATATATAAATTACTGGAATGAAATTACTCATGAACAATTTGGAGGCTGCAGTGTATGTTTAAACATAGAGAAGGAAAAAAAAAAAAAGGAAAAGAACTACAGGGCTAACTGTGAAACATTCAGCTCTCTTTGATCCTCCAAATCTTTCCTTTACTCCTTCTCATTCACACCCTATTGTGAGGAAAAAAAAAAAAAAAAAAGAAGAAGAAGAAAAAAACCTGCGGCACATTTCCTCTAGCACAGAGGGTGGGCAAAACAGCTGCCTCCACAGCTGATGCCACCATTAACTCCCCGTGCTTGCTCCGCTAACCCGAGAGCACAGGAGCCCCTAGAAGGCATCACATAGGGCTCTGTGAGCAAAGCACCTGGCTGTCCCAGAGCTGCAGCATGCTGCCTCCTCACAGCAGGCACAAGAGGTATATGAAATCGGGCCTTCTGAATAATTCATCCCTTACGTTGGGGAAGAAAAAAAAAAAACAACAAACAAATAACACATTTGCTGTTAGGCAAGTGCACAGCAGGTCTTTTTGAGGAGGGCAGACAATTTAGAGTTGGAGCTTTTTATTTCCATGTATTTAGGGAGGAAGGGAACAACTGACAACTTCAGTGCTGAAAGCCATGGATAAACTCTTTCAGTTCATGATTATGGTTATGAATTAGGGTTGTGAATCTTGTGGTACACATCTCAACTGGACCGTGCATCCACAGTCCCCATGAAGAAGTTCAGAGACTGCTTACCTGAGACTCTGCTCCCACAGTGAGATGGGAGGGTCGCAGGGAGGTAATGTACTTACACCGAACGTGACTGCCTGCTACAAAGCAGTGAGTTGAACAGAAGCCTAAAATTGAGTTTTTCATTGATATTAGAGTGTTCTGGAGCCAAGACTTCTGTGGACTGGACTCCAAATTGTTTTAGTGTCCCTTAAATACCCACTAATTTAACACCAGTTAAATTGGCAATAAAAACACCCCCGACTGAGCTGAGCTGTCATCCTATTTATGCAAAATAGCTCCAAATCTCAATACTAACTATGCTAAGCAATGCCACTGGGATGAAATTGATGGTGAATGTGCATAACTTTTTTTTTTTTAATATACTATGAGGCAGTCTAGCCAAGTTTTTTTAATTACTATTACTACTTTAACGTCACACAGTTATTTCCATAGAACAAGCACTGGAGGGGAAAGTGATATTCCTGTAACAATTTTGAAGCAAGAAGTCTTTGTGGTTAACCATTTCCAATTCATTTTGTGCTCTGCCAAGATTTAAACAGTGCCTCTTTACCACCTTGTAGCTATGTACCTTCCTTTGCAATTACCAAAGGAGTGTGTTCTTGTATAATTGCTTTCTTTACAATCTGACTTGCAGATTAACCACAAATCACCTAATGTTTAGGACAGGAGTGGCATTCAAGGAGAGAAGGTACAAGAACTCCCTTCTCTGCCTATCCCTGACAATCAGCCCCTGAAGCATTTTATGGAAATATACTCCATTTATCCATGCCTTACTTTGCCCATGTAGGAAAAAGGTGCCATGATCCATGAGTATGTGATCAGACTGAAGAGAGTTATTTAAGGCCAGTGTGAACCTAGCTGCTGTATCTGGTCAGCAGATAGCCAGCATCATGGGCAACACTGGGTACAGCACTGGGAGATGGAGTGCTTTGTGGTTCTTGACCAAAAGTGGGATGAACTGAAACCTCAGCTCTTAAAATCTGACATCTGAGTCAATGTGTAGCTGGGAACCTTAATAATGAAACACATCTTGAGTTTTCCAAGTGGCTGGAAGTATCCGAGTGGAAAAATGAGAACTGTTAAAGGAAAGAATCCATGCTTGGCAATATACTACAATATGATTATTAGGTTTATTGCTTATTCAGATGCTTCACTGACCCGTTTTTCATAAAGGCAAATTGATTTTTATGTTCTATCAAATGAATGTCACCATTGAGAAGGAATATCTTCAGCACCTCTGGTTAAAATATGACCATTCTACACTCTCCAGAGACTGGACTGGTGCTCACTACAGCCACTGTTGTGAGCTGAAAAGTGCACTAGGTTAATATCTTCTGTACCATGAAGCAGTGGTCCAATTTTTGCCAAAATTCCCATGAAAGAAGGGAATCAAAGTCTGAGATGACTTAAAAAAATGAATTCTGGGTATCAGTGACCAAGGATGATTCTGTTCTACCATAGCATATTTATAGGCACATCTGGATATTCAGAAAGAACATCAGAAATACCAGGGTCTTGGGAACTGTTGAACACAGATATGCAGAGGGATGGATCAAGAGAGAAAATAAGCATCTATGCTCTGTTTTTGTGTTTTCCTATTTGCCTTTCTCTTGTTTTCTCTAGTCAGCTAGTTACATCTTGACCTTCCTCCAAGCTGGAGCCAAGTGCAATTGTTAATGTATAGGTAACTATATTCTTTGTAGTATAGTTCCTAACCAGAAAAATAGTGGGGGTTTTTTTTTTATCTATTTTTTTTTTAATTTTTCTTTAAGATAGGCACAAGTCTGTCTGTGAATCTGAGGACAAAGAAGAATTACAGGAGCCTCTCACAATTCAATTTTCATCCAAACAGTTTTTGCAGTCTTAGATAACACTGCAAGCGTGGACAAAGAGATCAAAACCAGATTTTGAGTAGCTGTAGAAATAGTGGGCTACAAAACCACAACAATACCTTTAGGACTGGCTCCTTTCACAGGCAGAAGATGTATCTTAAAGCCATTGTCATCAGATGTCTGTTCAACCCGTTCTTAAAACACAGTATATTTTACAACTTCTCTGTGTACCCTTTTTGGGTCATCTCTTCATACTCAAGACAGCTTTTCCTGATGTTCCGTGTAATTTGCACACACACATATACACACACAAAATGCTACCTTGGTAGCCACAGAAAGCAACTGATGATAGCCTCCTTTGTAAAACCATTTACGTACTGAAAGATTGTCAATTGTATCTCAGCTTCCTCTCAACTTTAAAAACTAAAGGAAACAAATCTCTTCAACCTTTTCCTTTGCCTATCTTTGGACATTCACTATATCATCCTTTTTTTTTTTTTCTGATCAACAAATTCTGGTTTCACATAACCACAACTTTTACTCTTCATTGGGTTCATTTTATAAAAAAAGTCACACTGCAATCAAACAAGATTCATTATTTCAGCATGCCCTCAGATAACAATAAGCATAGCCAAAATGTTTATTGTTTTAAAATATTAGTGCTAGCAACCTATCATTTAGATTAGGAGTAGAATATATAGATATGTAACGGATATTAATTTAAGTGCCAGAGATTTGCAAATGGAAATAAATTTAATCTTAAATTTCTAATGAACCATTAAGCAAAATATTGGCTAATGCATATATTTTAAATAGCTGCAACAGTGAAACTTTAGGAAAGGAATACCTGGACACCAGTACTTTTAAATGAATCTCAAACTCTCTTTCCTAGAGGCAAGGAATATTTTTGAAAATGCTACTTCAAAGAAGGCAGAATTGAATGAGGTTCAGCTACAGATTTTCTCCTTCCTAAAATGCTTTTGTTTGTTTATCCAACTGCTAATATTGGTCCTGTGTCGCAAGTCTGTCACAACCAGAAGGACCATGATGTAACTTACAAAATGTATTAGCACTTCACACTAACTACAGTAAAAATGTTCAGCCAAAGGCTGTCATAGCTAAGCCATGTTTGTTCTCCAGATCCTCTTGCCAAAAGTGGATGACCTAATTTGCCTTTGCTCGGTTTAGCTTCCATTTTCAGACTTCCCAGAATTTATGCAGAGGAAAAATTCCCAATAAGAGGCTATGCTGATGTGCTGTCATGTGGTCTTATGAAAACATGATTCCCAGAAAAGGGCAAATGTGTTATTTTGTAGTAGCCCACAGACACAAGTGCATTTGTCGTGCTATGCCTCCTGGAGTATCTACTCAAAGTGTATTGCTATACTGCATGTCATGACTGAACACATCACATTTCTGCAGAGCCTGGCATGTCAGATCAGTGACACGGTTGCAGCATCATGAGGTAAATGACTGTGGATTCACTCATCCTATATTGAATATGCAATAGAAATAGAGCATACATTTTATCCTCTAGATTGCTGTGTATGGAGCATCCACAATATTTTTTAGAGGAAGTTCTCGTAACTTCCAGTTAGGTTTTCATTTTGTAGCAGCTTCTAATTCATACTGCCATATACCAGTAATGACTTCATTTTCAGGATGGACTATGTCTGTAGAAGTCTTGAGAAGACAGGATAATGCTATTTGCTCTCATTCAGTCACTTTCTTTGTGATAGAGAAAATCTTAGTGACTTGCTACAACACAATTACAAGATTGCCATTCAGGTGTTTTTGCCTTTTTATAACTATTTTAAAATGTGTTTTATAACTATTTTAAAATGTGTTTAATAATTAGGAGCAATAAACCCTAACTGGCATGGAAGCAAGACTTGCAGCAACCACCAGACAGCAGGTTTACTTCTGCACACCCACTCCCTGTCAAGTGAAAATTATTTCAGTGCTGATCCTATAATTGCTGCATTTAATGTTGTTTACATTGTTTGGAACACTTTCTAACTGATTTTTTGAACTACTGAATTTGTATATAGAACAGCAAACATTACTTTTTTTTTGTTTAATAAAGTTCAATTTATAGGGAATTGTTTGTGGTTATAAATGGAGGCTGATACAGCTGATATACATTTAAGTCCTGCCAAATTAGTCTCCTGGAGATAGTCTATATGAATAATAAAAAGCATCGATGAAGATATTTTGTTCACTACTCTTGGTGTTCCTGACTACAGTAGGTTCTCATGCCCCTTCTGCAGAGCAAGACAGACATGGGTATTAAAGGACACTCTGCACCTTTATAAGCCATAGCAAAGCTGAAAAAAACACCCTAAGAATGAAACAGATGGAATTGGTTTTATACCACTCTGTCTAGCAAGCATAAGAAAGATTTCTGCACATTTCTCCCTTCATAAGCTATGGATGCAGTGTTTTTTATACCTCAGTTACTGAGCCATTAAACAGTATAGAATTTCTATTTCTCGTGTTGAATTTTCTAGTTGCATTTTTATAATCTGTGCTCTCTCAATAAGATAATGACTACTGGATCAAAAAATGCTACCCGATGGAGAATGGTGACTCTTGGGAAATGATGTAGCTCCTCACTTATTTGCAAAACAAAAACTGATTGTTGAGTGGATAGAACAAGAGGCTCTAATTTTCTCTTAATTACTTTTAGTAAATGATCAGGTGGAGTTTTATTTTCTTTGAAAAGGCCACTGTAAATTCTTGTTCACCCAAGAGTGGGATGAAAAGAAATGTGGTTATAGGATATCGATCTTCAGCTAATAGAGACAAATTGATCTGTAGGCCATGGGGCAGGGGGAGGGAAGGGAAATTTTTGTTCCTCCCTCAACCAGGAATTCAAGCTTCTGTGACATTTTACTCTTTGTATCTGGAGTTATCACGAAATATTCAGAAGGTGTAACAGATATTGCAATGGATGCACTGTAAACATAAATAGACATGGCCTCTACCTTGAAAACCATTGCTTGCTACTCTTACTGTAGAGCCATGGAGAAATAATCACTGTATGAGAGACATTACAACAGGCACAGTATGCTCTAGAGAACACAGATTGAAAAGCACTGTATTTTTCCCAGTGGGCTGTGATGTCTAAATTCAAGCCTTTTTGCCAAGATCTAGGTAGAAGTGTTTTGTTTTGGAAGTCAACGATTCCCTCATGACTTACATAATACAGTAAAGCTATGTGCTGTAGAGAAGCTGATGTAATATCGTTGAACACTGGGACCATCAGGGCAAAGCACATTGACATACATTTAAGCTAGGTAAATCTCTTCAAATTTAATTATTTCAGCAAAATAATAATAATAAATCTGTAAAGTTTACATTTTAGAGGGAAAAGCACAGTAAAGAGAGGGGTGAATCCACCATTATATGATAACTTGTATGACACCATGAATTCGTACTTAGTCATCCACAGTGGAAACAAGTTTAGTGTTCAGTAGGGACTGATTCAGCAGTTTTGTTCCTCCTGAAAGGAGGATGTTTAAGTAAAGAGGAAGGTATATTTCTTAGATCCTCAACAGAGCTTTCTATTTTTTGTAGGGGCCTGAGAAACATATATTAATATCTGTGGCAATAAATCTATAATAAGGCATATTCTCATTAACAGTCCAGCTATTCTCCTGAACTTTGTAAATAAAAGCGGGTTTTTTTTGTTTTTTTTTTTTTCCCCTGTCCGTAGATTTGGACTTGGGACACTGTGGCAAGCTGAAGGTGAGTTCAATAACTCGGTGCTCTTGGCAGCTGTGTTAGGATAATTCATTCCATCATGCAATGCAGCTTCCTGAAACATGTGCCTGTACTATGAATCATACTACATACATAATTTCTAAGAGAGAGAGAGAGACCAGTATTCTACCAAAAGTTTTAAAACTTGCATAATTCTTAATAGTGAGTAAAAGCCTAAAGATAAATACAAACCATCAGGACAGCAGAGTCAGTCCTGATGTAAACAAATTTAAAGCCACTTTTATTAAGGTAGATTAAAAAGTTTGAAACCAGTTTTTGTAAAAGTTTCCATTACAGGAGCTTTAGAAGTCTTTCTCAAGTGCTTCATGATATATGTTTTGAAAAATGTTAAGCTTTAAAATAAGCAGTAATTATCTGCTCTCTTTGTCACTGAGTACAGTCCAAGAGTTGATATTTAAGTTGTCATATTGATTTAAATTTATTTCTCCGTTTCAGTTCTGACAGCCCACTCCCCATTTTCCATTTGTTTCCAAAAGTTTTTCTAGCTTGAAGAAGGTCTGGAGGACAGCGTACAGATTTCATTGTCATCATCTTGAAACACTCTCTGTTATTACTATAAACACCTTGCAGCTTTCCAAAGTTGGCAGTGTTAAAATGTATCAAAATGGAAAAAAAGTAAACCAAAACCAAATTCAAAACATACATACAGCATCTTCATCCCCTGAAGGTTCTGAGTGGGATTCACTGTATTATATTCAATGAAAACAAATAAGAGAAGATAAAAAGGAAAACCAGAGTCTGAAATGTTCAATGTTACCAAAGAAAAAAAGGAAAGTTTTGAGGCAATGTGATTTATATGTATGTGGGTTTTATTAAAAAAGATGATTTATTTTAGGAAAAAAAGTTTAGTTTGATGTATGATTTATGTTCTGAATATTTCAAACTGGAGAAAAATAGTAACAGAAAAAAAAGGTAAATCTTGCTTTCAGTTCAAGAAGATTAAAGACTTTTGATCTAGTACCAAGAAGATGAAGGACTTTTGATCTAGTACTCTGCAGAACAAAATAAACACATCCACATATGGTCATCTTTCCTGACCCACCTCACAGCTTCTGTCATGATTTCTTGCTACCTGTAAGGCAGTGAAAGCAAAAATGCTGAATTCAGTGTGAAAACATCATAGGCTACAGAATATTGCTTAGCATTAATAAACCAGCCTGTCCTGGGCAGTAGTTTGTCAATACTAGAGATGCATGATAGCACCGCAGAACATGGCAGAACATTTTCCATTATTTCCACTGCTTAATAAGCAATTACATCTATAGCTCTCACACATCCACAACTCCCAGAGTTGGGCTAACAAAGATCAGTGAAGGTCTCACCTTCATAAGAAACGTGCCATTCCCCTCCCTGATCCCTTTGCAGCTTTTATCTATTCCTCTGCTGACCACTGCTCCTCTGTCACACGTGTCCATGCAGGTCATTGATATTGCTGTGTCCATTTTAAAGGTCTTCAGACTAGAAGTACAGTAGAATAAGACTCAATCTTTCTCAAACTTATCACCAAATGTAATCACTTCTGTAAAAGAAGAGCTATATGTACTGCCCGCATCATTCTTCCTAGACAGATTATCTTTCTGAATTCTTTGATTAAAAGAGAGCATCAAAGAGAAAGAACATTGTAAAGGCAATGCAAGTTCAATTCAGCTTCCTCCCAAAGTCTTTGGTGCACATGTACTTTTACATTAAGCAGCAGTTTAATGGGCAGGATTAAAATGTTCCAAGAAGTAGATCCCAAGATTAACTTCTGCCAGTCTGTGGAAATCGTGTGTCCTTCTACTGATTTATAGAAATTTATGCTGGATGAATTTAATGTAAGTTTGTTTTTCATCTTGTAATGCATCTCAGAATTTCTAGCTCAGCAGGAACAAATCAGTGTTCCCTCAAGATGTGCGTGAATAAAGAAAATAGGGATGAACAGCAGCAACAGAGTTTGAAAACCATCTTCATCTAGCAATCCTTATTTTTTTCCCACATGTCTACTCCTTTTTTTCTACACCTTCTTTTACAAGTCACTTAACCTACCTGCTCTTCCTGCATTAACAAGTTGGATGAAATGTACAGGCAAACCTTGGCTTCCATGTTAATGAAACCCTGGTTTCATTGTTTAGGATATGCTGCTGTACATACCACTTGGGATCTGTGAACAAATAAAAACACTTACACATTCTGTGTGTGATGTACAAATTCTGTGTATGGAAATGGTAAACATCCTAGAGCCTTTTCTCCCCCTCTTCTTGTGTCTTTCTATGATGGCAGGCCAGCCATTCCTTCCTTTCAGGTGATTCCCTGTGGGATGCAGAGGACAGGCTCCAGGTTTGGAACGAGTTTTACTCACAGATGCTGGAACATCTGGATCCCCTGATGGCACATGAGCTATGTCAGAGAGCTTCCAGGCCAGGAAATCTCTCCCTTTTCTCTTATGCATGTAAGTGTATTTGCAATTGCCCTATAGAAGGGAAGAAATGCTGTAGAAATACAGACTTCAAGAGTCAAATTGCACCAGTTTTCCATTCCATTTATCCCTGTGTGAGGTTTGAAAGCGTATAAAAGCAAAATTGGTACAGCCCTGCTCATCAGTCAGTTCAGGCACAATTTCAGGAAATAGGACGTAGGGAGGACTTTGCCAGATGATCTCTGCACAGTCAGAGCTGCTATCCTCCCACTTGGTACAGAATCAGAGCAGAGAAAGCTGGGAGGAGAGACATGGGTTATCTCAGGGTAAACTGAGGATTCAACTAGTTCAACCAAAACCATCTTAATCGCAGTCTTGCATCACAATAATCCACTTGGATTTCATTCCCCTGTTCAGCCATCATGGGCATTTCCAGTGGCTGCAGCAGATCAAGGCCATGGACTACCCAGCTTCCTCCCACAGACCCAGGGAGGACGGCTCTGGTCCCTTTCCCTGTAGCCAGAGGACGGCCAGGGGTGGGAGGATCACTGGCAAAGACCCACTGCCGGCAGTCGCTGCACCCACCCTGCTGCTGTCTGCCTGCTCATCCCATCCCTTGGCAGGAGAAAGGGCTTCCAGTGCAATCAGCAGCAAGAATCCCACGAATCCGCTGGGAGGAGGCCCAAACAAAAAGCAGATTTCCTGTGCTTAAAACTACATCAGCAGGAGGTACAGAGGGGTCTGTGAAAACAGTTCATAATGGGGAGTATGCTGAAATGAAATCCGAGTGGATTGTACTGCTTTGGGTGGGAGGAGGTGGACATTTTTTTTTTATTGTTTGCTCAGGTAGCTGGTGGCATGCCAAATCCAGGGGAGAATAGAGATTTTTTTTACAAATCATTAGAATTAAAATGATGAGCATTAATATGGTTATCAGATTTCTCCACTTTTTTGCTGGAATTCTCTCTAGTCAAGTTGGGTCTGTATTTTTTGTGGGTTTTTTTTTTTTTTTTTTGGTGAAAAGAACTCAGATCCTTCACTCACTGCCTTGCCATGCATCCCCAAAGATTTTTAATCTATGTATAACAATGCTTAAATCAACATGACATTTACAATAAATATTAAGTGTTTCATTATTTATTTTAAGACTTTAATTGACCCAGTATATTAACAGCACCATTGTCACAGTGTCACTTAAGACTTCCCCAGCATTAAAAAAACAAACCCAATTTGAATTCACTAGCACCTTTTCTTAGTTTCCTTTAGCACAAATGTACTATAGAGAAAATGAATGAACAAATAGATAAATAAACAAATAAATAACCCAACTCTTTTATTTTGCAGACTCCTCAAGTATTAAAGTTGATTCGGCTTTACAATCCTGACATTTCAATCCTGACGTTATTTCAATCCTGACATTTTCCAGTGTATGTTATGAGTGTTTTCCCAAAGACAATCCTCCCCAAAAGAAAATACCAAACAACCTTCCCCTCTTCCCAAACTTTTTTACTCTTTGAGAGCTTCTTATTGTTTGATTTTCATTGCTATTTAGGGTAAAAGCTCATTAAAATATTATGAAGCTCACAGCATAATTACGTGGCAGCACTTGCCAATGAATAACATCTGCAGCAGTGTGTATGTGTATTTATATTACAGTAAACTTAAACCCACTTATTTATTTTTTCTGCGTTGCCTCTGTTTTAAATTCTTTGTCCCAAGTAAAGCACGAGGCAAATGTATAAACCACACAGACTGCAGTGCAGCCATTGTCGTTGAGTGCAATGCCAAATACAATTTCATCATTAGACCAAGGTTTGTGCCAGGGTAAACTACTCTGTGTTAGATGTCTGCAAAATGTTATTTGCTCTTTTTATTCTATTATTATTTTAAACTTATCTGTGTAGAGATTGGGTTCTTTCTTTGTGTCTTTTTTTGGTGCTTGCTGTCTCTGCATGTTATGTCCTAAGCTGATCTGCATTTGGAAAACCAGCAGAGAGACTAGCCAACACTTACTGCCCTCTCCCAGTCTGTCTCTTACAGTAAAACAGAACTGGAGTCCTCTTGTAATGAAAATTTTATCAATAACAAGAGACAGTGTACTCCCCAATTATTTGGGTAAGTGCAATGTGTCATTTCTGTTTGACTATTTTATTTGTGGAATTGGGTTAACTGATCGCACAAAAAAAAAAAAAAGAAGGAAACAAAGCTGTTCTCCTATTATAAAAAAAAAAAAAAAGAAAAAGGCTTGTAACACAAGAGAAAGAATTACCACAATCTGTGTCAGAGACAATAGAGCATACAAACTCTTCTGAGCAAAGCACATTGACCTAGCCAGTCTATATAACACTGCATGTGTGCAGCCTTTGAAAAGTATGTATTTAAAAAAAGACAGTATAGAGACATAACAAAAATGCTTAGGGAAATGGGCTGCGATTGGAATTTTTGTGGTACTGAGGTCTTTTCAGGACTTTGTTCCTCCCTCCCTCCCTGACACCACCCAAGAGCTGCAGCTCTGACTGTTTGCCAAGAATCTCACATACACCTACCCCTCATTTAAAGCTGTCAGTTGTTCTTATGCTTACAAATAAAATCAGTCTCCAAAAGAATTTAGATCCTAGAATAACTGATACCGGAACTTAAAAAGGCTGTGACTGTACTGTGTGCCTTTCATTCTCCCATGTTAATCTTCCTATTTTTGAAAATACTGTCCTTTGGGAATGTTCTTGGAGCCTCACTGTTCTCAGTTTTTTTCCTCCTTTCTCTGCCAGTTGTTTCTAGATCAAAACATTTTTGCTAGACAATTACAACCATATGCATTTGAAAATATACATTTTCTTGAATTAACTGTAAAAGATATCAGAAATACAGGTAGCCTTTAGGAAGGTCTGTGTGTCCTCACGAAATACGGCTCAAAAACTTTATTAAGCAGGGAGAAAAGGCAAGGCGTCAGCTTCCTCTTACCATATATGTGTAGAAGCACTGCACCTTGTAGTTCTGACCTAAGCTTTTTGGTATTTTTTCAGCCAAGCCCAGATCAAACTGTGCATTGCAGAAGTCCCATCACCCAGTTTTCTCAAAAATCATCACTACAGTTCTCTCTTTGAATCTCATCTGGTCTGTCTCTCAGGTGACCCTATTTCCTGCTCTTATTACTAACATACCTCTCCCCACAGGCACTTAGATTATGATCCTGTGCAGGGTGAAAGAATGAAATTAGGGGGCTGTCTTTTGTTCCAGATGTAGCAGCTTTGCCGGCAAAAAGTAATAAAAAGACATGAAAAATTAATCTCATAGAACTCTGCATAGAAAGAAAAGTATAACTTGCAATTCGTGGGCCTTTGAGAATAAGCTGATGAAGGCATCAAACTGTAAGCCTGTTCCCCTCTACCCTAATCATCTCCAAGCCTGCTAGAACATGAGAGCTGAGTTCAGAGCTGGTGAAAGGAATGAGAAAGCTACTGTGTTTGCAAAGAAAATTGTCTTTCCTTATCAGTGCTCTTGTGCAGAATGGAAAATGGTAACTCTCCCTCTCCGCTACCACCGAACAGACATACCATCCTTACAAAACAGGGACATAAGGAACATAATGTAAGCATCAGCAGATCTCAGGCTTATTGATGGTACAAAGCAGAATTCACTGTCTTATGTTGGCTCAAATAATATCCTATATGTTTAATACTAATCTGACAAATTTAGACCTCTTAATGTTCCTGATGACTTTTTATATCGCATCTGTTAAAGCCTGCCCAAAAACAGATTAAAACATTTCATGGTGCTTAAAATAAGAAACATAATACTAAATTAAAGAGAAAACACAATAAAGATCATTGACTATTTGGTGGCACTGAAGGGTTAATTAAGAGCAAAGTAAGTGAATCTTCCATTCCTTCCTCCTCTAGTTTTTTAAAATGGCTAGAGATGAAAAAGGATTTACAGCGGGGAAAAATGAATCACATTGTCTAGAATTTTAAAAAGCAGAGATCTACCTTTTATCTGCTAGTCTAGGGCAGCAAAATGGGAACACTTGCAAATTAAATTTACAACTAGAACTGGGGGAAAAGAAAAAAAAAAAAGAGTTTCTGATAGATCACTTGATTCTACTGCTGAGATCTTTCTGCTGGGATGTAACTCAAGCAATTAAAAAGAGCTACATGCTAAAAAAATATTTAAACAGACTTTCTCGAGCTTTTGGTCTTCCGTGGTTGCAAATAACCATCCTGCAAAGTGCAGTAGCAGCTGGATGCCCTTAGAATCTTTATCAAGATATGGACCTAAACCTTTGCAGAGTCAGGAATCCATGGACTTGGCTCCAGCAAAAAGATATAGGATGAATAAAGCAAAAGGAAATCAGGAAATTGAGACAGCAGCAGCCAAATTTACCGTGCAGAGTAAAAGCTATTTCCCAATAAACCCTGTGAGACACCACAGCAGTATTTCACGTTTGTATATCAAAGCTAGTGATGTCTGTTCTTCCCCTTTATTAATACACTGCGTTATAGGATGTGAAGAAAAACACAGAGTCTGTACTTCAAGATCTATTTCTGTAGGCCAAAAGCAAAGAATGAATTTGGGTTGGTTGTATGCAGACAGCCATGCCCCAATGATATATCCCCATGAGTTTGGGACTTCAGAGTTGAGTTACTGTCAGTTACCAATGTGAGACACTCTTGCCATATGCAGAGGGGAAAGGAGAATAATCCTTCTTTAGATTAACCAAAAAGATGCATGGAGAAATGACTTCTATGACTATCAAAACTAGCCACCAGAATAATGGATGGCAAGTATTCCAATGATATCTAGGATCATGTATTTATGAAAAAAAAATCCATGCCTTTATTTTTCCCCTTTCAGACTCCTTTTTAGATGAAGCAGTTGGGACAGAGATGACTGGTGCATACTCCAATATCAACTGCAGACAGCAATCTTGCTAATTCAATTGCATATGTCATAAGAATAGCTGCTGAAGAGCCCAGAATTTCACAGCATCCCCTGCCATTAACAGAAAATGACTGGTGAGATTTTATCTTTCCTTAATAAATTTCAGTGAAAGCTTGATTTTAATTAGAAAACCCAGAAGAATTAGGTCCAATTCATTCTTGTTTTGCATGTGGTTGAACTGATCACAATCCAAGAAGGGAATAAGCCTGAACAAAGGACTACACAATAAACACGTATGCAATCAACTCTGGATTATGCATGGTTAGATTATCTGGACTAGTCAGTGCCTAGTGCCACAGAGTAACAAGCAGGGTACACTATACTCCTGGGCTCTGCTCTTCATGCTACTTCTTACTCAGTCATTGCTCTGGGCAGAAATCCATTGAAAAGCTTTTTTTTTTTCCTAATGTTAGTGTACCAAAACTGTATTTATAGCCTAATTAAAATCACTCTGTATTATCTACGCCTTTGTTTTTACACAGGCTATTCCACTTCATCCCCGTCCATATTCTCCAGGATGACTGACTCCACTGTTTCCTTTTCAGTGTTATTTTAACTAGTTTAACTCTGGTTTAAAGTTTGTTAGCAAACTGTTTCTGAAGTTGTAGGAATTTCCTTCTCAGTCCTAGTTACTATGCATGTTAGTTTTTCTGAAAGTTGACTGGAGCATTCTGCACTATATAAAAAACAGAGAGGAGAGCTGAATTTGGTCTTTTGCTGGTGTATGATTATTATGCATTATGAACCTTGTTCTCCTCAGTCCATCTAAATCAAGGCTAAATTCACTCAGGTCAAAGAAGGTAAAGCAAAGTAGGCAAGAGAAACAGGACCTCTGTCTATAATTTTTTCCTTCTGCATCAAAAACATGTCACAGTGAGTCAATTCCCCAATGTTACAAGAAAATGGTGTGAAAATGAATAATGTTGGTGTGATGCACAGCACAACCACATCACATCTGCTGAGAAAAACAGAAGAGGGAAAGTGGTAGCCAGCTGCCACTGCCAGAGAGATTCATTCCAAGGGCTGTACATCTGGATCCTGCAGCTGCCAAACTCATCGTGACTGACTGCTTCCAATCCTGGAGTAATCAGAACAGCACCAGCCCAGTACAATCAGTGATGTGGAAAAGATACAGGTATTGTTACTCTCCACTAAGGAGCTATTGCGCCTATTTTCCCAGAGTTTGTAACATGTGAACCAACCTGTTTACTAACACATGAATATCTAAACATCTAGAATTGAGAATGATGAAGAATGTTTTTTTAAGGGACCGTTTTCTAAAATAACATACTTGCTGTTAGCACAATAACATTATCTATGATCATGCTTTCTAGTGAGAAGAAAACATGATTCCCCATTCTCTGTTTGACTGGCATAACTCCATTGTTAGAGCTGGTCTGAACATGTTTCTCTTCTCTTTTCCTCCCCTTCTGCTCATTTTCTTACGCTCTGAAAAAACACTAATAAACCCCCACATATTTCCAATTAGAAGTCAAGTTTTTCAGCAGAAGCAATTACCTAAATTAAAAAGAAAATTTAAATGAGTAGAATGGGTTTTTTTTCCTCATAAATCCATTTAATCAAAAAACTAAAGCAAAAGAAACAGTTGGTTTTTTTTAAAACGATTCTGTTGTTAGTGTACTCAGAGTAACTTCTGATTTATACTGTTATGAAATCTGAATCAGACCATCAAAATGATCTTGCAGCTATTTCCAGTGTGCACTCACACTGCTATTTCAGAGCACTTAGAGACATGCTATGCCAGATTTCTGAGCTTTTCCTTTCTTTTCTAAATCAGAGCAGTTGCCTACAAATATACATTAATTATATCTGGTGATTATAAACATATTTTGATTAAAGAGTGAGTGCTTCTGCAAACTAAATATGGACGCTCAAATATTAATATGCTTTTTTTCCCAAAATGGATGAGAAATAGATAAGTGTTCTCAGTGTTACTGAAACGCATTCATACCAGTGCATCATCAGAGTCTGAAAGTTACATGTACATTTTGAAATGAGGATAAAGCTCTCAGTAATATCCTAAACTATCAGAAGTCTCATCTAGGAATGAATAGGAAAATACACTAGTATTGTGAAGTGGATAACGGTAATTGTTAATTCTATCTCTGAACATATCTAGTCATTAGTAATTTCCAGACTTGTTTAAGTGGTTTGATATTTCTCTTAGTGATGTCAGCAACTGCAAGATCCTACTCTAAGGATTACAACTGTTGCATCTAGCTGTACTTGTAGCCTTTGCAGTGTTCCTACTTTATAATAGCATGCCCTTACATATGCACTCAATAAAATCGAGCATTTTGAATGTACTTTACAGACTGTGGCGAGTTTACAGAAGCAGGTGTTAAAAATGAGAATGGCAATTAACGAGGAAGCAGTACAAAGTCCTGATCTGACTTAATGAGGGCTCTGTACTGAATCAGTGGTAGAGCTATGAAAATAATAGTAGATATAGACAAAGAATTAGGGAAATTTAGCAAGTTATGCAAGTAGAAATTTAGAAATATTTTCAGGCTCTTTTATCTACTTGTGCGGTTTGCATTTTATCTCAGTTCATTTCCTTTCACTGGACTGTTTGATTCCCAGCATTCAAGATGGTAGTAATCATTAATCAGTTTTATCCTTACCACGTACACTTCAGGTAGGGAAGTGTTAGCCTTATTTAAAGACAAAGCTGTGTAAACTATGTGACAAACCTCAGATCAGCCAGCATCTGTGGCACAAGAGGGGATATTTATCATGTCTTCAGAGCCTTAGTTCAACAATTTGGCTAGACCAAAGACCACTTTTTAAAATTCAAAAGTGTTTGTTTGTTTGTTTGAAATTTAGCCACATTCAGGTCGTTGATTCATAGCTTTATGATGATTTAGTGGAGAGAATGAAAACTTCTGGCTTGTCTGTGTAAGGGGTATTGTATGATATTTCTGGTTCAAAATCTAATTTAAATCCTGGGTTGCACAATGCCTATATTTATTTCAGTTTAACTACAGGAGGACTTAGAATGGATAAGCATCTCAAAAATTTTGTAATCAGAAAACAAGGTATAAGTAACACAATGTACTACAGAAAAGTGGATACCATGTGCTGCTGAAATACTTGTACTTTGGATTGAGAAGCCTAAACAAAAGATGGGCCTATAGCAACTGAAGTCAAGCAGGAACAAGGTATAGGAGCTCCTTTAGGTATAGCTGCTAGGACTGGCATACCTTGTTTCCATCAGTGGAATATACACAACAGATTACTTGGGCCAATGCCCTTGTCCATGGCAGGGAGTGATGTTTCTACTGACCAGGAATCCTCAAGAAAGGTCAGGACTGTAAAAACCAATAGTTAAGAACTCTCACTGATTCTAAACCATTAATATTGTAAAGATACATCTTCAGTTCCAGGACCAAGTATCCTAAGACACCAGACCAGTACTGTCCCAGGGATATTACTTTTCAATTATGTGTGTTCATACCGTAAGTCATAGCTACAAATCATGCCAAGCCTGTTTGCTTTCTTTATCTCCTAACAGGCATTTGTTTTTCCTACATAAAAAATATGACCGTATCAACAGTTAAAGAACCTGAGGAAGTCAATATTTAGGATGTCCAGCAGTTTGCTCCAAAACAATAAAAGACACCCTTTAAAGGACCAGCCACAATATTTTTCTTTTTTTTTTACACTGCTGTAGACCAGAACAAAGGAAGTATCTTTGGTAGAACTAGTTTTGGTCCTGTCTTCACCCATGGGAATGTATATAGTTGACAGCCAATCATGATCAAAATTCCCGTAACTGCAGTAGCCTGTCACCAAATTCTCTCAGCTACCTTTCCCAACAACACAACATGAAGCAAAACATAGCTAATTAGGCTCCATGGTTTTCTATCTGCTTCAAAGGCCACCTGCTTGACACATCTGATTAACAGCAATCCTCCCCTGTATCAGTATTATGTTCTTTCCTTCTGCTTCTTCCTTCTGATATTTGTTAGCATCAGCGTCCCTACTACTGCAGACAAATGTGGAAAATAGGTGTTATTTTGAAGAGGTGATCATCAAAGAAGCAAGTTATAAACCTGCTCGGTCATTTCATCATCACCTGGTTTTGGTTACCATCTTCTGCATATGAAGGCTATCTCCAGTCTTCACAGACAGTGAATGTATATGTGGCATATAAAAGTGTATCAGAGCAGAATTTGGCTTAATGACTTTAACAAGGCGGTTGTACTCTGTCTTTTCTGTTTCATTTATGACATGGTGGACTTAGCACTTTGCCTCATAAATTACATCTTAAATTGTGTTTATGGTCAGAAGAATAACTGTAAAAATGGTGTGTGTGCAACAGAACGGCTTCATGTTTGCACTAAGTTATACATGCTTTGGTTTTTTGAACATAAATAGACCTTTTTTCCCCTTTAGTTCACAGAAACCAGTCCAGCCAGGGAACAATAAGCTTGTTTCTTCCATGATTCATGCATTATCAACACAATTGTTAATTAAGTTGCAGATCTTTATTTAATGCAGAAAAAGGAATGAAATTAGTCAGAAAGAAAAACAGCTTATGCTTCAATTTCTCTTTTGTATACAGAGATTTTTTTTTTAGTTATGTCTTTTCTCATTGCTTACAAATCACATACACGTTAAATAGTAAAATCTTACCTTATGGTCAGTAAGAAAAGTGTGCATGCAACTGATTTCAGATAGAGAACAGATCTAATGTAGAAATGGGAAAGGGACAGCTTTCACCATATTGCTTTTAAGAGCAAACTCTGTTTTTTAGAAGGAATTGGTAAGGACTGTTTAGGATGTTCTTGTTACCCTTTTTAAGACTCTTGGAATAACAACTCTGCTTGTGGTGAACGAAGAGGACCTCTGTGTACTTCAAATACACGTATTATTTTAGTTCAGTTCTAGAGACTAATTTCTTCTTGTTACACATTAATGCATTCAGACAGCAACACTTAAAAAAAAAGTAGTACAGAAAGTCAATGGCTCTGTAGTAACAATACTCTACAAGATGCTGTGCAAAATTCATATCCTATTTCTTTGACAAAGGAGGGAGTTCAGGCTGGCTGGCAGGGACATCTAATCTGAAACAGATTTCCTTGCTGTTCAACACTCTTTGTAGAATGAGCTCACATGAAAAATCTAATACTGCTTGATTACTCATTAGTTCCAGCAACCTGCTTTCATATTTATTTCTGTCCCTAGTTGCCTTCCTTTCCATCATGTCGTTACTCCCTGTAGCAAGCTTTGCTGCTTGGAACACAGCATGACATATCAGATCAATCAGGACTATAGCTTAAACCTATCATCAATGCTAACTGTAGCAAGTGACAGTCTTGCTGGTATAAAGCTTGCACAAAGTTCTGACTATCAATCATATTTTAAACAATCAGCACTTACTACATTGTTTGTTGGTTTGCAGTTTCTCAAAGGTCAATTTGAAATCAGGAAAAAATTATTCCTCTTGGATTTGTATTAGCCCAGTCCTGCCTCTAAAGACAGTTTCAGGGTTCAGGAAGGCATTTGCTGTTTAAAGCATGTGCGTTAAACCTGATAAAACACTAAAAAAAAAAAAATTAAAAAAACCCGACTGACGAAAATAAATCAAAATCCTGGTAACTTGAGGACTGTACAGAACAATGTGTCTCATGCAATGCTTGAAGCATTTTTTATTTTAACATTTGTCCAAAAAAGAGCATATGCTTTTTAATGCTAATTACTAAGTGTCCAGAAAATTTATTTTTCTTTGTCTAAAGGGAGACTCTTCAAAAATCGGCAAGTTTTCTGGACATTTTCTGGGTCTTAACAGCCTTCAGCATACGGTGCAGGGGGTGTGATTTCTGGTTTGATTAGGTAAGACTTTGCCTTTCAGCAAAACTGTTTAGGTGCGTATTATTACACTTACCTTGAGGCATGTAAATATCACACCCAGTTCCTTTGCAACCTGAGCCTTAACTGGAAAAGAAATAAACCATCCTTCAAGTGGGAAGAAGGCTGGATGTTTACCTGAAAGTAATATCTTCAGGGAACTCTGTGTATAAGTAACTTTCCATTCTTAAGGCAAATACTGTGCATAGAAAGACTCTTGAATCAAAGTTGTCATTTTGGGGTTTTGTCCTCTTAAATTGATAGCAAATTGAGCATGATGGTAGAATTGACCTCTTTACTTTTCTAAATGTACTCATGAAGTGTTTTGGTCAACCGGCTCCCATGATACACATTTAAGACCAGCGTTTCTGCAAGCATTTGGTCTTGAATCCAGTATTAAGTCTCGTCAAATGGTAGCGAGTGTAGTTTCTGTTCACCTATTGCAGGACTTTCATCTATCAAGCAGAAACAGTGGCAAATTAAAAAAAGATCAACCATCTTTCCCAAGAGAAGAGATATGAAAACCCACGTTAGAGTGAGAAGGGGGTCAATAAAGCAGTCCAGCAAATTTTTGATACCTGAAATAGTTTTCCTGCATGTTTCTAAACAGGAAGGCGTTTTATATTTGCTTATATACAATAATATATTATTGAAAAATTCTTTGGCTCTTTTCCAACAAGAGAAAGATATAAGCCAGATGTATTAATTGCCAAATAGACTAAATGTTCACTTTTCTTGTCACATTCCAACCAAGTAATCAAGTGTGTGAAGACTAGATATAACTAGGGACTTCATAAAAAACAATTGAAAATACCAGTATTTGCCTTTTATTCAAATATTTTCATGAACAGGATTGGTTTAATGAGTACTAACTAAAAATCTGCTAAGAAGGAGGGTAAAAAACCACAGATGATGTTTAGCATTTACAAATGTAGCATTTACAAATTTGCTCAGTCTTTCCTCAGCATTACAAAAAATAATAGCTCACTTTTTTTTTCTTTTTTTCTTTTTTTTTTTTTTAATTTGGAGGCTTCTCATTAGGCACTCATTTAGTTGTTTGAGTAGTAAAGTAAGCAGCCTGATTTAAGATACTATAAGCATCTAAAATTTGTGATGAAATACATGAATCCTCCACGCACTCAGAACAATTCTTAGAACTTACTGTAAGCATACACAATTGTAAATGTTGATTGCAGTTTCTGTGTGTCAGGTTTAAACACAGCATCAGTCACATGTTCCTAAAATATCTATTAATTACGGAATGTCTACTAAATAAACAGCCACAGAGTTTATTTGGTAGATTTTTTAGTAGTCTTAAAGCTTGCTAACATTCACAACATGTGACTATCAGGAAAAAACCCAAACATTATTTAGAATCCATGAATTATGTATGACTATCCTTATAAAGGTAAAATATTTTATTGAGAGCTTGAATGTGTGAAAATTAGCAACGTGAAAGAAAGTAGCAGAACTGCCAGCTTCAGGACAAATAAGTCAAGCTCCTCTATCACTAAAAACCATGAGAATGGCTTAATTATCTGAAGAACAAATAGCACATCTATGTAGTAGTTTATAGTTGTTTAAATAATATTTTGTACATGTCTATATTTTAATTATTTTTATTAAGACTTTCAGATTTCTTTATATTGTTCTTTCTCTTTTCATGTAGGAGGTCTGAAAATGAACTTTAGTAAAAGTCAGAATATGGCTATTCATTTTTTTTTCTGGGGTTTTAACACTACATAAAAATCAGCAGATGAAACACTGTTCTAGTACTGTTATTTCTTATTATTTCACTACATTTTTATGGGTTTAAAACTGAAGCTCCTGAAAACAATTATCTTTACTTTCATTTTTACTAATTAATGTTTTTACAGGGTATTACAGTGACCTACTATATATCTAACTCAGAAATGCATTTCTAATACATTATTCTTTGGAAAAGGAAGGGAGAATGAAGGTTGGATTGGGATTTGATTATATTTATTTTAATGGCAAGAGTTGCTCCTTTTGGGAAGGACAATTGTGGTTTGAAGCTTGGTCCCATAGTAACTGTTTTCCCACAGAAATAATTTTAAAGCAATGACTCTTGATTGTTTAGGTTGAACTGGAATAATTCTTAAATGGATTTTGAGCACTGTCATAGTTCCAGGGTTTGGCACATAAAAACTGGTAGGATACTGCCCTAATATTAAGAACGTCTTTTAAAATCCTTGGGAAATTCCAATTAAGATTTGGCAGACATTGTAATGCACATTTACACTTTACCAATATTGCCTAACATTAATTCTTTAATAGTTCTGGTGTATGCTTCCAGACTAATTTATGTGCATCTGAATAATAAAAAAAGAAGTGTAGTGTTGAATGTGCCTTGGTGCCACTTTCACAATCACTTCTGTATCAGCACCTGTTGATTCTCATTTCTGCTTTAGTTCACAAGAGAAGGATAAAAAGAATATCAGAGAAGCTGTAAAAGCTGTATTTCCACTTGTAATTCACAAGTAACACACACTGTGCCATGTCAATTGTATCAATATCAACATCACACCAAATCCTTTTGCCGCAATCAGGCTGGCTTTTTACCCAATAATATTTCTGAGTGTCAAGTGATAGTGTCAGCTAATCCTGCTCATCCTGTAGCACATGTAAAGATTATGCAAGTTTGTCAACTCTGCTAATATCTCACCTTTGACTGGTATTCTCCCCTCACTTCTGTTCCAGGTGGAATCTTACTGTCAATACAATCAATACAATACAAGCTTTCTCCAGTTGCAGCACTGCACACCGGACTGCTTATTTTATCAGGGGTTCTTTACCTCTGAGTAATAAATTCTATTTGTTGTGATAACAAATTTCATATATACACATTTTGAATGTTCTTCTGATGGCAGCTTATTTGCAAATGTGAGGTTCAGTAAGGATTATTGGTTTAATAAATTGTGGGCATGTATCACAGGCATCAGTTTGTTTCAAGTTGACTGTAGATCTGTCTACTGTGCTCCTACACCAAGCAGTTGGTTTTTTTTTTTTTATTTTGGGCTCCTTTAAGTACTTGAGATACACTGAACATGTAATAGAATAGAAAAATTTAGTTAGCATGCATGCACAAGTTTCCTTTCTTTTTTTTTTTTTTTAATTAAGCACTCCGGCTTACTTCAAAAGTAGCACAAATATGCAAGTCAACTTTATGATTAATAGCTTCAGACTCAAATGCTTTTATTTTTGGTCTTTATGGAGAATCTACTATTTCCACTGAGATTTTTTCCAACAACTTTAGCTGTATTTAAAGTTAATGAGCTTTTTCAATTAAAGCTTCAGATATTTAGCCTTTGGATAACATTTAGATGAACCAGGGTGTATCTAATTATGTTGGGTGAATTCGTAAGAGACTCTGCATATACTTCATTCATAACAAGCACATTTTATGTTGTGGGCACATACTGGACTTCATTCTAGACTGAATGCAAATTACCCTTGTGAAAAGAGCATTACCAACAGGTCTGAGAGTTCAAGGAACAACTGCACCAGCAAATGCCCTTGAGAGTATGTGCAACATCAACCATTCTGAGCAGCAGAGAAATCAGGACTGCCATTATGGTAAAAACCAAACACGGAAAAGAAGGCTGGGTAAAAATATAAGAACATCGTCTAAACTGGGCAAAACATGTCAGAACAGAATATTGAAATCTTGCTGCTTGCTTATAGGAACGGGTAGTGAAATCAACAAAGGGATTAAACAAAAAAACCCACTGCTTTAAAGTGAGAAAGAGGGGGAAAAAAAAGATTGTGTGGTTTTCAGATTCTGTTCTTTGGTCCAGATGCACATGGGGAGGAAACACTGCTTTAGACAGCGACTTCCCTGGGAGCTGATGTCTTCTGCTTTCCTGTGGGAGTTCTTTGTTTCTAATCACTCTACCAGACTCCTGAGGTACAGGAAGTCACCACAAGAGATAGCCTGGCTGACCCAGAAAAATCTGGCACATCAGATTAAGTTGCTGACTTGCATTCAGGGCAGATATTTTAATCTGTGTCATGTGTGTCCTGTACAACCTTCAGAACATCACTTATACTGTCCCGTTCTTGAGACAGAACCTGTAAAATTAGAATGGCATTATATCCCTATCTAAAACAGCAATTGTGAGGATATTTGCAAAGGGCTAGCCATAAGTAAGGAGTGAGATAAATATCTATCCAGGTAAATAATAAATAGTATTGAACTACAGAGTTTGTCTCCAGACTGGGATTTTAAACATTTTAAGTCTGGACCTGCTGAGCACCAGCCCTTGTGTTCAGGTTCCCAAAGATATGAAGCAGAGAGGCTTTGGACAGTAAAATCTGAGTTCAGGTTTCAGTTATTTCCTAATGCAGGGCTGTCCAATTGTACAGTGTAGAAATGCCTTCAAAGAACATCTTTATAAAAACTCAGCTTACTTCAAGAAGTCTGTGTTTTAAATTCACGAATATAAATCTCTCAGTACTCTTAGCTTTTTTTTTTTATATCCCACATACATGCTTTTCTCAGCTCTGTTCTGCATCTATTTCCAGGTTGGTTAGCCAGACTTAACACATGGCCATAGAGGATTCACGGTAGTCTCTGACTTCACTTGGCCAGTCAAACTTGTTGATGGGGAGGCCTCTCAGTACCGAAAGGGAACTGAGTTGCAATTGCTTATCCTCCAGATTTAAGATTTTAAATCTATCTTCCTCATCCAGTTGCCTGTTTTCAGAAAGTCGATGAAGGCACAATATCCTTGGTCCTTTCTCAGATTTTCTGGAGTTGACCACTGGCTGCAAAATGGTTAGAGGTGATGGCACAGAGAGACCAACAAGCAGAACAGTGTAGCTGTGCAGGATTGTTTGTTTGTTTGTTTGTTTTTCCAAGCACCCACAATAATAAGAATTTAAAGGCGGGGAAACAATTTTAAAGGCTATAATTTGAGATCTCACTGAAAGAACTATCACTAACGCACATGGTCTCATTTCACTCCTGCTTCAAGAAAAGCACGAACAAGAAAGTGCAAGAGAGGATACTTCTTAAGTCAACACTTGTACTGCAGCTTTCTGATACCATGCTGCAGTGAGTTAAAAAAAAAGAAATTGCTCTTTTTGTGACTGAAACCTCAATCTAAACTAGAACAGAACAAAGCTGACAGCTGTTTCTTCAAGATTTTTCTGAAAATATATCTAATCCAAAAGAAAACGTCACCTTTCTCCCGGGTGAATGTGGCATTAAATGGGAAAAGTGGCAAAATTCCAACCAGAACTTGCCAAAACTGTGAATCTAAAGGTATTTGCCTTAGGAAGAAAAATATCCACCATGTTCTCAGCACTGAAGTATAAAATGGTCCTTTTCCTTCCATCCAAATTTCCTGTGCTTCTTATTAGAAACAATGCAGCAAAAAAAACCTTATAGAGGCCACAAAAATGCAGTTTCATATTATTTTTGTTTTGAGAATTTTCTCTACATAACATAATCCAAATCCAACTTCACACTTCACTGAACTCTTCTTGCTTTTTATCTTTGGAACAATACAGCCAGTGTCATTACGGCTGACTTTTCATTTGCCAGGTAACAAAGACATTTTTTTCCCTTGAAAGACGTGGCCACCAGAGAGTCATCCTCAAGAACGGTCTTGATGCATAGGTGATGTATGTGTCGTGTAAACCACTGCCCTGGCCAGTTAAGAATCAAGATGTAGCACAGAGTGCACACTGGGCACTAGACTGGACTTAGCTTAGCAATTTCGGAGGAAATTCCTCACACATGTACTTTTGAGAAGCCACAGGCCTTAATTTCCATCTTTAGTCATAATCACTGATTTGGCTTTTTGAAATGGTTTGTGTGACTTGATTGCTTTTAGTAGCTACTTGGCTTTGACTGATTGATACATGCACTGGAAACAGAAATGCATTAAAACAGCAAGCACAGTTGGAGCTACAACAAATTGAAAAAGTTGCCTTAATAACTTACCAAGATACCTTTGTCACTCGTTTTTTGGGCTTCTGTCCCAATGACTTCAGCTTGAAAGCATTAAAATGAGTTCCTTATACATGCTTTGCAGGTGAGGGGTTTTTTTGAGCTTTAATTTGCTGTTTGATTTGCCCCAGGATTTTCAGGTGTTGCATGAGGGAGTAAAGAACAGAAAGTACCTCCGTTCTTGGTTGTCAGCCATTGGATGATGGCCACAGCATTATTAAACCATCCAAGCATGCTGGGTCTCAACCACAAAATTTAATTTTCCCTACTGCAGGGACTAATCAACTACCAGAGGCACTAAGTCCTGAGGAGACTGGTTTTATCTGTATTTTTTTTTTCTTTCAAAGACTGAAGCACAGTTAATTTTACAGTTTTGTCTGTCCTCAGGCTTACAAACAATGAGAGAAACGCAGCTTGATGAGAAACAGATAAAAAGTGGAATTTATGCTTACACTATGACATAAATTAAGGAAAGATGAAAGTTTTAAATAATTAAGAGCACCTCCATAAGTCAGATAGAAAGACCCCAGATTCCCTTAAGTGAGGGAAAAAAAAGACCAAAAGGGAAATAAAGCATACTGAGTGGTAGCAGCAGCTACCTCTGGCTTTGTATGAAACTGTGAAGGAAAGTTGGTTCCTACTGCCATTGCTTGTCTCTACAAAAACACCTCCACTGACAAACTAAATTTTCATTTCTGAGTCTGCACAAGACATTTACAGTGCACACACATTTTTATCTCAAATTTAGTATTCAGATGCACTATTTATCATGGTTTCACTGAATAATTACCCTTTAGCTTCTTAAGCAGTTCCTAGCGTACTGTTTTTTTCAGGAACTCCATGTGTATGTTTTCCACCCTAGAAATATGACTAGGCAACTGAACTATTTATGTTTCATTTACGGAGAAGTATAGGGTTTGATGCTAAGAGGGAAAAACTGGGAGGGGAGTAAAGAGACCAAAGAAAGGAAAGAAATACTGCAACCAAAGAAAGGAAAGAAATACTGCAGCTGAGCACCACTGTAATATTAATCTATATTGTTTTTAATCATAGAAACTGCTTCTTGGAGTTCTTCCAAGAAAGACTGGGGGGCAGGGAGGGAAATCTACAATGAAATAATGATACCTTAAAATGTACCAATACCGGAGATAAAGACTGTACTATGCACATGTTGCATTTATCAGAAAAAGATGGTCACAAGCAGCAGTTCACATGACTAAGACAGAATTCTTTCAAAATGACGGTTGTTCAGGCTTTATAAGAAACATTAGCTTAAAAGAAATTTGGAAATAGAAGAAAGTTCTAACCAAAGAAAACAATTATACATATTCTTAATTGCCTGGAAATAATTTGTCATACAAAATTGGAATGAGATATGTTTGTACAAAAGCTTCAGATGCATTGATGTTGTAGTGCCTTTTAGGATCCCAGCATATTTTTGCACAGAGTGTTCCAATAACACATTAAAGAAAAGGATATGACTTTCACTTTTATCTTCTGCCTCCCTTCCTCACTCTTTTCTCTCCTCCATTTTTTCACTTAACTTTTCCTTTTTTTTCTTTCTTTTTATTTCTTTTTTTGCAGGGCAGGGGGGAGTATAAAATAACTGGAAGACTCAGTAACTGCTACTCGGTGTATTTTATTATTTCAGGAATTCATTCCAAGCTGGGCTGCAATTACATTTAAAACTGGAGAATAATGGGCTATTGACATGTATATGGTTTTAGAAATATAAGGCCTCATTTTCTCAGCTGGAATTTCACCACGATGTGCATTTGCATTACATTAGAGATGCTCTTTTTAAAAAGAGCATAGCCTGCATTCAGACATTTTGACATTATCTGGGTCAGAGGCAACATTTAAAAGCAATAGCCCTACATGTACTGTGAATCTCTTACAAGCACACACAATGCATTACTGAAAATGGGGGAAACACCGAGAGGTTCTCCATGTTAAGCCATAGTTTATGACATACGTGCCTGCACCAGACATTAATCTGCAGGAGATAGATTGTCACGGTTATGGTCCCCTGCTCCACTCCAACTGCATATACATTACCTAAATTGAAATCTGTACTTCTTCACGCCCCGTGCAGTTTGATGTGACCAGAAATGGTAGGATGCATAAACCAGCAGTTTTCATGGTGCATATAATCATCTCCATTTTCCATGCATTTACCTACACATATAGCAGCTGCAAATTGTTCCTTCTGCCTTAACAATGTGGACATTATTCTCCCTCAGCTTAGCTGAGATCTGACTAGCTTGTCAGGCTCAAAACTGTATGGCGCTGGTTAGGTATGTAAGCAACTCAGTACCTTTCTTGTTCCCAGAAGTGCCTAAGACATAATGAAAAAGGAATGCAGAAGTTTTTCACCTGTTATAATTGTTTTATAAAGACCTGTACAATGAATTCTTTGTCATCTTCCAAGAATAGGTCATTTGTGAATGGTAATGCTTACACAAGTGTGTTTTATGAATAGAAAGATTTGTGTAATTTGTGTGGTATTGCAAGTGAAACCCCATAGAGGTTGCACAAGATGTATTTAACTTTCTAATTCACCACTTGCAAGATTTTCAGATATCAGACGTTTAATTTAGCCTTCATTGACCTACTCCCTTCTAAATGGAAAGGGCTCCAAATTAGTACCATCCCACTGCAATTACTGGGAAATGAAAGGCAGTGTAAAATATGGGGTTTTCTTCCTTCCTCTTTTGATGTCTCACTTCTAACATTTCTCCCCACTCCCACTTCCTACCACCATCACAAATTTCCCGCTTTCAAAGTCTGTTATTTAACGCTCTTTCTTTCCTTCCTTCTCACAAATATGACATTACCTTTGTTGCTCCCTTGGCTCTTGACTTTGTCTAACCCTGGCCAATCCCTCACACACAATACATCTATCCTAGCACTTTTTCTGCTGTCTCCAGTTGTTTCTTTCAAAGCCTTTCCTTTTTTCCTGTTTTCCTGTTCATTCTGTTCTATCCCCATCCAACCAGCAGACCACATTTTCCTTTCCCTCTCTCTCTACCTTTCCTTTTAACTGAACCCTGGACTTGCTTTGATAAACCAGCCCTTCTTGATGACCTGTCTCCACCTCTCCACCTCCAGCTGGCAGAACCTTCTTTTGCATTCTTATGCTCGAATTTCCAGCTCTAGATTCTCTAGAGCTATTGAGCCAACAAGCATCACAGAAGTAGCTGCTTAGTAGGACCAGAAAATGTGTCCAATAACAGATGTCTGTCCCATGACTCTTGAAGAAAAGAAAACACTGAACTCAGCAGGGTTCTCACAAAGAACCTCTTAAGATCCTGTAAGGAGTATATCCCAGACGGCTGAGGCTTGTCATTCTTCCAATTAGGTAAGGAGGGTAGGTAGGACCTGAAGAAAGGAGAATTTGGGACATCTTTTGCCCTGCCTAAACACTAGGAACTATAATTCTTCTTCCAATCACTGCTCCAAAGTTTCTCTACCTCTTCCTAGGGTCTGGATCAATCCTAACAATGTCCTAACCAAAGATATATGCTTCCCCTCTTCTGATGGAAGGGTTTGTTGTTTTCTAGTGCACAGAGAGGGAAGAGTTACTTACATACACATTTGGGTTCACTGCCCCACCAAAACATGAGAGACTGTATCACAGGTTTATTCCCCCAAGGCTGAGCAACTCTCAACTCTCCCTCCTAAGTGGAGAAGGAGTTGGGAAGTCGAAACGGATGGGGTAGTATTATTTTTCCACAGCAAGTAGGCAGTTCCTGTTCTTTTCTTTCCTCAAATACAACCTAGCTGGCTGGCAACTGGTCTGCTTGTGAACAGGCATTCCCAGCTAACACATTTGCTTCCTGTAATGTGTCCCATCAGACGAGAAAAAGTGGTTTCTCTTCACTCCACCATAAAATATCAACACTTATGCTGTTAAGTAACCCTGAGAAAGGATAAGCTCCTACTCTTATTTTGATCCATTTTTCTCACAGAAGTTAATACCTAGAACCCCACCCATGCCTGGGGAGAGAATACAATGTTAATGAGATTCTGTTAGCAATACTACTCATCCCAGTGCCTTTGTGATGGAAATGAATCACTCTAAGAAAGTTCTTGACATTTTAAACATGATCTTACAGTTTTAGCACATGACAGCGAGTGTTCTAAGCAGCAAATCTGATTAAAAATACTGTTGTGAGAGACAAAAAGAGGTGAAGATGGCAAAATGTAAGGAAGTGTCTTGCTAAATAGAATCAGGGAATGAAGCGGGAAGTGGTGGAGGGGGGATTAAGGCAGAGAATGGTTTCAGAAATTATATTGCTTTATCACTTTAGTAAAAATCTTAGTTCAGTTTGGGAAGGAAACAATTTTCTTTTATCACTGTTTAAAAATCTTTCTAAAAGCAAAATGAAGTTGAAAGATCTGTCTATAAAAGTGTATATAACACAATTGGAGGGAAATTCCTCTGAAGCTGTATAATCTATCATGTAAAGAGATATTCTCCAGCATTCCTGAGATGAGGAGACATTCCAAACATACAACCAGCTTTTAATTTGCTGGTAAGAAGTGATAGCAGATGACTCTGGCAGCTGTATAGCAAGTAAATAAATATTTCAGCAGTTTTGTAAAGTAAGCAATTTTTCTTAATCCACCAACAAGACTATTTTAGAAATTAATATGACCTGACAAAGCAGAACATGAGTTCTTTGGCACATATAGTACCTGATGTGGCAGCAAAGAAGTCCTGATCAGAATTAGGCAACACATCACAGATCTGTGAGGACAGAACAGTGGCCACGCCGAGAACCAAGTATGACACTGCCGCATTCCGTTTAGGGGGCACACAAGTCATGCAGGCATTAAAAACCAGGATGGTGCACTCTGCTGTCTACTTTGAGCCT
Source organism: Ardeotis arabs (assembly GCA_011801015.1). NCBI lineage: Eukaryota > Metazoa > Chordata > Aves > Otidiformes > Otididae > Ardeotis > Ardeotis arabs. The sequence goes on along the minus strand of JAAGAY010143946.1, from coordinate 12,198 downwards.
GAATCAGTGCCCTAGGAACTCTGTGCATCTTTCCTTCATGTCATTTTGCCTCAGGAACAGGCCTTTAGCATATTACCAACTATTCCTCTTTCATCTGATAAAGTGTTCCTGATAATCAGCATTTTTCCAAGTTCTTTCTGCCCTAATATGCTGCAGAAAGTTCACTGGCAATTTGACTTTCAGGACTTAAGCTGGCTTGGCTTGATTTTCCCTTTTCCCTTGGTCCCTTCAGTGTCTTATCTACACAGTTACTGGGAGGTTTTCTATTGAATCATCAGTTATTGCTTCTTTAAAAAATAGAAGCTATTTGCTATATATGGACATAAGAATTATATTATGACCCTTCCTTATGCAAGTCTCTAATGTAAAACTCCAGGTAACATGGTTTAGGGTATACTAAATCAAAACTAGAAATTCTACAGTAAGTAGAATTTAGGCAGAGACACTCTGGCTATAAATAAGTGCTACTAGCACTACCACTTGATCCTGGTTACATTAGAATTTGAAAATAGAAAATGCAATTTCTCCAAATGCATACATTGCTGAAGCAGGAATAATTTTGTAATTTTTTGACAAAATAATTTTTTTTTTATAGCAAGAGCCGGTTCAATAAAACAAAAAAAACTTTTCCACAAGAATGCACCTGTTTCAATGAGATTGCAAACATTAGATGGTGTTTGTTCTTCAAATAACATGGAAGGGTAATTCAAATACACCTAATGAGAAGCAAGAGTTGGATGAGCTGGTCATTTACCTGACAATTGAGATGTGGGAATTCAAATCACATCCACCTCCTAAATAGCCCAGCTGCGTGTCTGGATCACAAGTAGTGGACAATTTCCAAAGAAGTTCTACTGGGATGTGAAGTCTGGAAAATGGTGAGGGAATCAGCAGATAAATTTAGTTGCTGAGAAAGCAGCAAGGGAGTTGGTTCTTTTTTTAAATTATCATATTTCAAAGATATTGCTGAGTTATCAAAATCATCTGTCATTTTACAAGTTACAAATATACTTATATTAACATGGAAAAATTACCAACTACCAACATGCCAATATTTGTTCCTATTGAAATAACTGACAGAACTCCAATATGCACAAACTTTATTCTAACATTTTGCCAAGCAATTCTTCATCAAAATTAATATGAAAGGCACATTCTACTGCATGAGTATAAACTGTAACCACAATTTGGAAGTATTGATACTTTCTTAATACCATGTTCTAACAGCTTTATTTAGGTGGGATATTTTATTGAGCATTATAGACATCACCCAGTCTTGTAAACTCTGCAGTAACTTTGAAAAACTTTAGAGACAATGGTTTCCAAGCCCTGGCTAAATCACTCTTTGCATTACAGTAGTCACCACCATACTCCTAAGGGTTTATAGTGGAGTAAAATCTTTGCACATACTTCAGTTTAGGAGAAATCTGACCTTCCTGCGAAATGTAATCCTGCAAGTCCTTGCTGTCCAGAGTTAAAGGCTGCTGCTGTCTTCATAGGCTTGCCTTCCCCTAGGACTTCATGGTTCCCATCCAAGACAACACATGCAACCTGAAAATCAGTTGCCAAGAAAGAATCAAGCAAACTTTTGAGGCTGTACATAAAGATACACATACCAACATATCTGTATCTATGTATCTGTATCTACATATCTGTATTTATATCGATACACAGGTATATGTGCACACACACACACACATATGCACACAATGAGGAGAACAGCTTGTGTAGTATCCTACGACTTTTAGCTTTTGCATATGATTCCACAACAATAGCAGCTGCCAGAATTGCAAGGAGTAACAGGTTACAGTCTACCGAAGGTAAGAGTCACATTGTAAAGTCATACTTGTAAAATTTCCCATGCAAACAGTTGTGAAATCATCTTTAATCACCTTTTCTCTACTTTACAATGGGTTGCAATGAAAAGGTATTTTACACCACTTTATTTATAGGCTATATCTCATAGAAATTCACAAAAAATCTTCAGCTTTATAAATGTTGACCAACTAGAGAGTAGAAAACTTAGAAGACTAGTAATAGAATAATTATCACTGGTAGTCTTAACTGCTGAAATTATGCCGCAGCAATAGCTTGCATGTAGTAACTGCTAATACTTTAAAAAGTGAAATGTGAAACTAACTTAATGACATGTTTGAATAATTAGATAAGTGTGAAACTCTGTGAGTGCAAGAGTGTGTGACAAATAAGTGTTCAGAGGGGTTCACCTAAAATTTATTTTCAAGAAATACTATGCATTACCTTGTATCCCTGCTGGTGCAAGATGATTTATTTCCACTCATCTGCTCCAACACCAACTTAATCACTGCAACAACAATGAAAGGCACAAGTAGGAATCCTAAATACCCACAACTGCATCTCAATGCACCTTTACAAAGAGGTCAGATCTCTTCTGTGAAATCGCAGATTTGGACAGCAGATCAGCCACACTACTGTGGAGTTGTAAGATGAGTGTTGGGCAGATGTATTAAATGAGACCAAATACAAAGCATATAAACTATTATTTTACAATAATTATGATGTGTTCTTCATTAACAGTAAAAGAGTTAGTCCAATATAATAGTCCATGAAAGTTCAGTGAGAAATTGGTGGAATACAAAGTAGACATTCCAGTCTGCTCCATAATCCATATTCCTGAATTGGTTTAATACAGAGTACTTCCCTTAGCTGAGAACATTTTAAAATTGTATCTCCAAGAGAAAATTTTATCTGCCAGACTTTTGTAAGCACCATACACTAGACCTTCTTTAAATCATGCTGCAGATCAGGGATAGAATCTGATGGGTACATGAGAGCAAGTCTGTAGTCAAAAAAAAAAAAAAAAAAAAAGGAAAAAAAGCCTATAGCTTAGTCTATATACCACAGATTAAGGACTAACAGCAGAAAGAATCTCCATCCAAAGCTGGTGATTTGGGCCCAGAGTAAGGTTTCAGCTGAGCATAAGGTTTCAACTGAGCATAATGTTTCATCTGGGCATAAATTTTCAGTCAGTGATACGAAATGAGAGCTGGATCCAGGCTGGAGCACGACGCTTACAATAGGCTGATAAGCCACAGCAGGAACTACATCAGACAGAGGACACCAGGCTACAGTTAACAGAGAGAGGTCAGAAACAGACATGATTTGGGAGTGGGTTTGTTAGATATAGATTCGTGGTTAAGTTTGAGACCAGATGGGCCCATAGGAGGGAGTTTGGATGTGCAGCTAAGAGTCAAGACTAGATTTGCCTTATCACAAAGGAGTTACCATCTGGAATTTAGTTGCTCTGGTAGCACAAGAACAGGAACTGAAACTGCTGTAGTCCACCTGTTACTGATCTGGCAGGAGCTAGGCGAAGGTTAGTTTGATACCTGGAGGATGTCCCTGGCTGGATTTTAAACACTTTACCAAAAGGGCTATTGCTATACTTTCAGCATTCACAATGTTTTTGACTGCAGAGTGTGCATGCAGAAAATGTGAAACAACTGCAGATCATTCTCTGTGCATCAAAGGAGTCTGCTCACTGGTCTTAAACTGACACATAGGCCACACTTACCTTAACCCTGTAAAGATTAATTTCAATTTCTAACTTATTATTTTTAAAATGGAAGGAAGTTTATATGAAAAATAACATATATTATGTATGCCAGGTAACCAAATAGCCAAAATAACAGAATTCACAACTGCTACTGGTTTTATTATGGTTTTTCGTCCTTGTCTCTCTGGGTGCATTAGCTAACCTACTTGCCTAGCAGTAGAGATACAGTATGTATCTTGGGGAACAGCCATCTATGTGTTACCTATGAACATTCTGAAAATAAAAAGACCACAGAAGCAGAAATCCCTTTGAATCTTTCTCCATGAGTTTCTGGCAGTTCTGTATCTCATCCTTTACCTTCCATGATGTACCTCAGAGAACTTGCCATCTCTATGTCTCCTGGAGGACACTTTTTTGCATAGCTTCACTTTTTTCTCTCTTCTGCCCTGCATTTCATTATTTTTCAAAAAAGCAAAATATTTGTGGTGTGCCATGAAGCTCTGCTTGCATCCAGTTCCCATTTCCCCACAGTAGAACTCCATTTTCATAGGTAAATAAACATATAATTTAAATTAGGGCACCGTTTTGTTGAGGGCATGGAAAGGGAAGGCAGGGGCAGGGGAAAAAGTGCCAAAAGCTCTTTTTCTCTTTGAGTAAACAGTGGGAAATAAGCATTCGCTTCAGGGCAGAGTTTTTTTCAAAAGAACACTGTGTTTGTCATCAAAGACTGGGGGTTTTGCAACCCTAACCACATCTTTAAAGTCTTATAGAGTCTGACAATAAGACAAAGTATGGATAGCTAGAAACAGAGAAAGTCCTTACAGACATAAATCCAGTAGGTGTGCGTAAAACGCAGGAAACACAAAGCAGGCAGAAAGCATCAGAACAGATTCCACTGAGAAGTACATAGCCCTGCTCTCTCTACAGAGCTGCAGCCATGTGGGATGAGAGAAAGAGGGATGACATACTCATGAGGTTGAGCTAGAGTGATGTCAACTCACCAAGACAGGTAGTTTTATTTCTGAAGTAGTTGTAGGCTACTAGTTTACCTATTTGGGCAGTAAGAGCTGTGCAGTAGTTTCATGAACAATACTACTGGCTAGATTAATGGAAAATCTCAAGCTATTCTGAAAATAGCAGAAGTTTGCTTTATCCTTTTCCACAAGACCAAAATTTCATTCTGGTGTAATGAAAAAGTCCTCATCTAGTCTAGCAGCTACAATATTTTTTTTTTCTATTCCAGTTGTGGTTTTGGCTGGAAATTACTTTTCATTCACCAGCTGCATTGCAGCTAGTTTCTCTAGCTCTACACCTTTGCTGCTGTTCTATTGTGGAGACCTTTTTTCTATCAAAGGTTTTCCCTGGACTTATCTATTGGCTATCTATCATCCAAGCATCTAGAACAATGTTTCCCTAATGGAAAATTCCCTTAATAACTAGGAGCTCCTTGTTAAGAACTCTGTGTGTCTATCTTACCTGTGGTGGGAAGGTGAGTAGAAAGTAAGACTTCACCCATCCCCTCTCAGATTGAGCTGGCTCCAGGATTTATAACTTCATTATGTAACTTAGCTTTTAGCAATAATTTCAGTTTGGATGAAGTTCATATTTTTCATGAGTTATTAGCTAACTTCAAAAGCAATAGTTTCACAGTTCCATCAAGACATAAGAACAGAATTACAGAAGCTAGCAGAGAGAAGACCAGGTATTTAACACCTGGCATCTCCTGAGATTATTTTTTTAACACCACTTTTCTTCAGTGAGGCTAGAACTTGACAGTGAGCGAGTAATTCACAGTCAATATGTCCTTAAGACCAAACAGTCCTCCTTTTCTATAAGTGGGGTAGCCAATGGAAGGTATTAACAGTAAACAGCACAGAATTGTTCCATTAGGGAATGACTGTAAACACTGAGGACTTCTTCCATTTCTTTCCCTCTTGTAGTTACTGTGTTTTTCAAGTGAGCAGTTTGGCAACCCTGAAACTTTAGCCTTTATTTCCAGATATAAATCATAGAACTATTCCTTATGTTGACAGTTGCTATATAAAATCTGATTCCTTCAAGATTTTAAGTGATCCAGTGTATGAAATTTAAGAAATTGCAGAACACATAAGTCTAAGGCTTTTATATTCAAGTCACGGACTTGCTTTTAACATAATTCAGACAGGATACTGAGGTGCCAAGGTTGAGGGTGAAGGTAACAGAGCTATAATAAAAATTATTGTTGCTTTTCCCTTCAGCTTCTTCAGCCTGTCTAAGACAGTAATGCAGAGACATAGATGGCTCACGTGATAGAAACACCTTTAAAAACCTAATTAAAACGTCAGAAATCATTCAGACACAAATTATATTTGTGCATGGATTTGCAAATGGAATATTAGTGATCTGATGCAGTTTTATTAAAGAAGCCACAGAATTTGATTGTTGCAGGGGCCAGAAACTGCTCTGTGTTTGAGGCCTCACAATGGTGCTAACAAAGGATTAGGGGCCAACATGGGCTTTCAGTGAGTTGTCTCCCCATTGATGCCACTTTCCCAAATGGAAACCCATTGCACTGGGAGAGTGGTGTACCTCCTTTCAGGTAGACTGTGTCCCTAAAATGTTAGTCCCAGTTAGACTTAGACTAGAGACATTAAGAGAGCTGCTGCCTAAGATAACCCATCTGTGCAAATAAACAAGAGCTTACTTCCAACAGCGACGGTGGAGTTTGCTGGGGATGTAACTCCTCATAGGCAGCAAGCATTTTATTGCTAATATCTCACTTTTCATTGCACCTGAACTTCTGACTATCTATTAACAGTTGGATATTCATTACATAAATATGAATTTCTGTATTTCACCTTTTTTTATTGACTGAAATCTGGCAACACAGTCTTGGATCAATCTAACAACACTTCAATGGCTTTTGGGAGTTTTTGTTTTTTTAACATAAGAAAAAAATTATTTCACAACCACTGCACATGCTGTAATAATATAAAAACAAAAAAAAATTCATCTCCTGAGGACAATGTGGAAATATGGAAGCTTTGCTGGCATAATCCATCCATGCACATAGGCAGGAATTTATCTGTGTGTCTCTTTTCCTCAATGGCTACTGAATTTCATTCATACAAGTCAATACAACCACTATCCTGGGCCCAGAACTGCCAAGCCTTCCCTACCTCCTGCTGATGCTCCCTGGACAAACCTTGATGGTACTCGAGCTGCAGGTGGGTGACAGGCCCTGTGGCTGTGTCAAGGGTGGCCCCCATGACTAGGCACCATGAGCCCTGGACTCACAACCATGCCAGCTGCTGCACCCTCAGCTATGTCCCATGGAGCTCATCTGCCAGCGACTTTGCTCAAAACAGGGCCAGGACACAGCTCCAGGTCACAAACCTGCAGGCTTTCCTTATCCACTGCACCCAGGGCAACACCTAATTCTCCAGACACGTTAATGAGGATTCAGTGAAGGGTACAGGGTTTTATCAGTCAGGTGAGTCTAATCTTCACTGTGGTGTAATGGCTGGCCTGCACGGCAGACATTAGCCTGTCCTCAGCAGCAATTTCCTGGCTCTCAGGGGTGGCCCAGCTGGGCATGCCTCCAGGTAGAGGTCAATGCCTGCAGCCCCAGGCCTCGGACTCCCAGTTCATTGCTCTGGAGCAGCATTTTGGAAACAGCAATCACACAGCCATGGCTGAGGATCCCTTGCTGGAGCTCCAGCAGAGCAGCCAGTCTGCCACTGATGGCACCATCCAGTTGATGGAGCTGGCTGTAGGAACTGGCTAGAAGCAGTAAGTCCTTGTAGCGCACTGTATGTTAGCAGTCACTGAGGCCCTCGATGATGAGATGGCCACAGTGGAGCCACATAGAGCCTGGGACAGCTCTTGGACCTAGCTATCACTTTGGAGAGGTGCCTGATGGCATGCAACAGAGACCACCAGCGCCCCTGGGGCAGCCCAGCCACACTTTCCGCTACTTCACATACCATCCACAGTGGAGAGTCCCATAGAGGTGGACACCACTCAACCTCACCTCATATCCCAAGAGTGAGGATGCAGGTGGATGGAAGGATCATGCTTTTGCTGTGCTGAGAAAGGCCACTGGCTTGAACAACCTCCATGCCCAGACCACTGCAAAGGGAGTGTAGTCAGAAGGGATCTGCACCAGCACTCTGCAGCACAGTACTCCTTGTCATCATCCCCTCGAGGCATGTGCACTGCCCAGCCCACTGTGCCCATAGTTTTGTGGCCTCTGAGTCTATCCAGAATGCCCAGATGCCTACTTGGCTCCAACGCACCTCAACCATGTTCATTGCTACGGATGGGAGCTGTGGAGATGTTCACCTTAAGGTAAACCATGGGACTTGGACAGTCACAGACTCCTGTGTACCCCCTTCTATCCTGTCATCCTCAGACTGTCTTGGCTCTAGTTGGGATCCTTGTGCTGATGTGTTATTACCTTCAGCTCCCAGTTCATCTTCCCTTACAGTGTCACCACAGCCTTGCTCTTTCCTGACTCAGAAGGGTTTCTTTGTCTTCTGAGCTTTGGATTTAAAACTACTTTAGTGGAAAGAGCAACTAAAACTAGATTATTGTCCCCTCAATATCATTTATTAAATAAGCTAGTAGGTTTTTTTCCTCTTCCCAAAGGATAACGGTGTTGTCACAAAATGACAACTTGAAATGTCAGTCTTCTTAACAGTCTTCTCATTAAGAAAGACAGAGCTGAAAGACCTTAGAGAGTGAAGTGCCATTTCACTTTAAGTGATCCATAAAAACTGAGCTCCATAAAAGACAGTCAGTTTTCTGGCATTGTAGCACCCCTGCTATACCCAGTCTTTGAATATGTGAGAGATTGACAGTCTCAGAGTGCTTCAGTTTCTGACTTCTTCAGAGAATGAGAAATATTTTTACAGTTGTGGTGGTGTAAACTTATTTCTCTCTAGCCAGTAGCTTTGTGGGCTATCACTGAAGTCACAGAGCTTATACGCTTTTTCTCCCCATCCATACAAAGGTCAATGGATAGTTTTTATCTGTTTTTATTATTGCTTGACGACCACAGCATAGCCTAGTAATTGCCCAACATGTGTGTACCATCTGATTTTAGCACTTCATTGCCTCAGCAGACCACTCCTACAGACTGAACTAGTTTAATGAACTCTAGATAGAATATATTTACAGAACTGTTCTCTGATGTTTCCAAAATTTAAAGGGCCTGTAAAAGGAAGAAACAGAAAATTCCTAGAGTAGCTTGCAAAAGAATGAAAATGCAGAATATTTGAGTTGAGTACTAATATGAATCTGTATGTATTTATAAACTGATAGTGCATCTCTGCACATTTCAGGGGTTTTTCCAAGTAGCATCAATATTCAATCAAATGACAACTTATTGGTCTTTCTTCCAGTTCAATGAGGTAAGTCTTTAGATGGTATGAGAGAGATTTGTTCATCTATTCCCATGAAGTTGTCTATTTCCTTCAACATATCCTCAGTTTCTGTTATTAACATATCCTCTCTGGAAGTAATTTTGTTTTCAAGACTACTAGCACCAATTCTATATGATGCTTCCTTAATGGCATGCCCAGAACTGCAAGAGGTTATACTACAATCACCTAGAGGGAAACTTGCATGTGACATACACATAGCTGGCATTGTTTCCTGTATAAACATGAGACTGCAGAAAAAAAAGGGTGGCCAACTGTCTGTGACATACCAAATAGGTAGGAAAATAACAGCACAGATCTTCAGTTGTCATGCCTGTCTGTGGAAACTCCAGATGAAAATCTGACCCAGCTTAAGTAATTATGAGCTACCTTATTATGGGCAGCTGGTTAATATTCCTATACTATACACATAGACACAAATGATTCTGGTTTTTTTCTATTATGAAATCCTGGGTGAGAGAGCTTAATAATTGGGCTCTAGTCTCACTGCTATTTAAATTGTGGTCAAATAGAATTTATCTTCAGAGATTTGTGTGCTGTTTGGTTTCTGTTGAATAAAATTTGATTGAAATTGATTTGGGCAGTTTTCTTAGCTACAGAAAAGCCAAAAACATTTTATTCTGGACAGATTTTGGATATGGTACTATTATTTTTTCCCTCTGGCTAGAAAAAAGCTTCATTAAGAAGTGAGAATTGTTACAGGATCTTAACAAAGAGCACAGTCAACTCATTTATAGCTGAAGTTAAATGATTGATGTATTTATTATGAAGAATAAATTCATCTCATGACCATGCAAACTAACTTCTTTTTTTTTTCACAATTCCATTTTATACTCAGCTGGTGTATCAAGCAGAGCAAGTCTAAATCCTTCCATTTCTTTCATGATTGCTATTCTCTATTTGCCTTGATAGTAAAAGTTATAAACAGAACTCTTCAGCTGGAAATATGATTACACTTTAAGATAAGTATCAATGCTAAGAATTTTTTCCTTACAAAATAGTACAATTCATGCTCTTGTAATAAATAAATTTATGGTACTGTACATTTGCATTACATTCTGAGAGCTTGATCCAACTCCTGTGTAACCCTGTAAGAATGTCTCCATTGACTGCACTGAAGTACAAAACTACCACAACATCAGATCCAAACACCCCTAAGCTTTGAAAAAGGTTGGAACTTTATCCAAACTTTTGACTCAAATCCATCTGCAGTTAAACTACAAAGTACAGTCTTGGTTTCATCTTAGACTGCAATGTGTATTTTAATTATGCAAAATTTTAGCAAAGAAAATTAGGCCTGTAATGACATATAAGGAACTGTTAGGGTGCCCATGAAAATACTGCATTATTTTCTTTGGCAACTCATTTTAGAAAGCCTATTGATATGTTTTGACATCAGTGGATGTTTCATTCCAAATTTATTTTATTATTTATACTACTAATAAAATACACATTGGTCATTTTAGGCAGTTTTACTGGGAAAAAAAAAACCAACTTAAAACCCTAGATGTAGTATACTACTACAAAAAAAAATAACCATAGGAAATCTGTGCTTTTATCTTCAGTAATTGTGTTCCTCTGGTAGACTCAAGTTCACATTCACGTACATGGGTAACAACAAACAATGTTTCTATGGTTTTTATCTTCCATCGGCCACACAAAAAATTAAAATAAAGGAAAAGAAGCTTTGAGCTAGGTTCTCTGCTTTCCCATTCTGAAGAGCAGAAAAAGATATCTCTGATTTTATCCCTCTGGGTCTCATACCCACACTTTACACAGAGGCTACCAGACTGTAGTGCCTGTAGCAGTGCAGCCTTCCCTACTACCTTACTTCCTACCGTACCTCAGAACAGACCACGAATACGTATCATTACTTTTGCTGCTCCATCTTGTTTCCACAGACTCTGGACAATTTCATCTAGGCTATTTCCTGGAAGCTTGCCCAAGGACAGGAACAGAGAACTTCCTGCTTCACTTATGTTTCAGCTCGGCCTATGTTGCACATGAAGAGGTGGGACAACTTCTCTTTGGTTCCTAATGAGATCTGTTGACTTGACAAAACCACCCATACACAGCTAAAACAAAGCCATAAGGCTTGAAAAAGTCCTGTGTGTTAAGAAAGTAGGTACACATCACTGCAGATTTCCTGTGGAAGCAATTTCAAAGTTAGAAATCATAACAGAATTCATTTTGCAGACCGTTAGTAACACTGATAGGCGAGAAACTAATAAGCTTATTTCTCAGATCACTGTTTAAGTTTAGGGAGACAATTGCCATTGCTGCTGTTTCAGTTTTTATATTTGTTTTGCATTAAAACTCAGTACAAATTTAAGACATAAGTCCCCACCTTGCCATTAGTTTTCTGAGCAGAATCACTTCTTAATTGCTCTGAGTTTGAACAAATTATATCAATAGGAAGATGATAGCTTAGATCTCTCTTTATTTAGAATCATAGAATCATAGAATAGCTAGAGTTGGAAGGGACCTTCAAAGGTCATCTAGTCCAACCCCCCTGCAAGGAACAGGGACATCCCCCACTAGATCAGGTTGCTCAGAGCCCCATCCAGCCTGGCCTTGAATGTTTCCAGGGATGGGGCATCCACCACCTCTCTGGGCAACCTGT
>JAAGAY010143945.1:10000-33445 GCA_011801015.1 Ardeotis arabs | reverse complement strand
ATTTCCTTTGTTTATTTGTTTGAATGTCCTGTTCTGCAAAATATTTTTAAGCAAATGAAGCTAAATATCATTACTAGTGCTCCCACAAAAAAAAAATAAAATTAAACAATCACTCTAGCATTTTTTTAATTTTATTCTTTTTAAAGTGGATAGCTTGCATTTCAAAACACGATGGAACTAAAGGCTGCTGATTAACGTCCAGTGGGACAATGCCAGCTCCCAACTGTCATATCTAAGCCTGGTATCCTATCCATTTTTCACATCTGCAGTCAGAAGAGATAATCAGGTTTAAAGAGTCTCGTTGAAATGCGAATTGAGAATTTTATTTCCACAATGAAAAGGGTCTGAGACAAAAAAAAATAAATTAAAATATCATTGTTTAGTTAGTCTTTGCATCACACGTGAGCTCAAATCATCTTATTATATTCCGTTTAGAGACATAGCTGACTTCTGATTGGGGTTTCAAAATTCCTCTAAGTATGAAAGTAAACATTAAAGCAAGCACATTAAAGAATCTACTTGATTCTAAATTCAGTTCTCCAAAATGTATGTGTCACATTGCTGTCTGGTATTGCCTTTTGTCCAAATATATCTAAATATAACACTTCCTATTCTGCCATGCAAACATGATGCCTTTAATTTAAGCCTCGTAATTGCCCTGTAGCTAAAAACTATTTTACACACCGGGAGGCTGTGGCATAAATCTGCCACTGAAAAGCCAAAATGCAACCAGTAGAACAGCAGATGTTAATCTTCCTGAATCAAACCAGTAATTTAGCAGAGGGTGGAATGAACATCTTCCCCCTCATGACAGCAGTGGAATTCAATATTTATAATTTTGTAAACATTTTACTGGAATCCAGTAGGTTCGCATCTACGCACATACGAAGTTTTTGTCCTGACAACCATATTAGTCCTTGAAGGCTGTATAAGTGCCCGTCTGTTCTCCTCTAAATCCTGCTAAAAACTACTGTGGACATTTTCATATCCAATGAACACGACAGTCATGTTGTCCTTAACAACCCAAAAAAAAAGAAGAGAAGAAACCCTGCAATCCAGATCAGAAAGGAAATCCAACAGCTGGACTCATTGCTTAAACAATATTAATATTTTCTGGCTACTCAACTCTATAAACTCTTCTTCAAAATAGGACAATCTAACCTGAAGAGTTTTTATTATTTCAGGATTCACTCGAGCAGACTCAAATCCCTGGTGAGATACTACTTCAAATAGTGCAGGGTCAGAAGCCTCCAACAGCTTTTTCCGTTGATTCAGGTCTGACTGTAAAATTACCGCTTGCTTTACAAGCTCTAAAAAAGAAGTCACATAGATCTTGAGAGGCATAGCTACATCAAAAAGGAAAGCAACATGGGAAGAGAAAGCTCGTGTGTACATTGAAAATAGAGCTTAAACAGAGCCGAGCTGAACTATTTGCGGAGAAGGCTCTCATCTCTTTCTAGCGACCATGATTTCCACACAAGGTATTTGGATACTGTCAGATTTTTGTAAAGAAAACTCAGCTTCTAATGGTGGTTTTTAGTTTATATGGTGACAGGCTTTCTGGAATTTCTCATCTCTGCACTCTTTTTGTTCCCCTAAATACTTTCCCTGCTGGAAAATGCACTGATTCCAAACAGCCATAATGGCTAAGTCCTCCAGCAAATGTCTTAAGTACCTGATTTTGAATAACACCTTGTCCAAGGAATTGGTCAGTTGTTAACCTTTAACCCTACGGACTGCCATGCAGGAGGAATCCGCTTAAAATTCTCATTGTAAAGATACACAAGGAGTAGCATTAAGGCTGTTTGACCTCAGGATTTTCTGAAGGTAACTTTTGGATGTCATTTTCTCACATCTTTTTACATTTGCAAATAATTCCTTAAAAAACAATTCAAACAAACTTACTTTTCTTGATGCCTTTTTTTTTTTTCATTTTGGGATCCCATTTAGCAGTGAGAATTCTTTCCATAAAAAGTTGTAAACAATTTAGGATTCAGAAGTGTCCAGGAAAGAAGCTGTATTTACTTTCCCGGGACAGGGGACATAAGCTGTCTCTGACAACTAGTCTTTCTGATAATAGAGTTATCCCAAGTGACCAGAAAATGTTCATTGGGAAAGGTGAAAAGCTAGGTATAGGCTTGCGTTGTGCATTTAACTAAAAATAAACCCATGTAACTCAGACACATGCTCTAACATTTTTATGTAATAGAAAATGACCGCTTAGAATAAATATGCAGAATATAACTGTTGGAGACAGATAAGGAAACTTGCTTGAAAAAGAAGTAATTCTAATTCTACCATACCATATGAGGTTCTCTCTTTGAATAAAAAAAAAAAGTAAGACTTACCAATTGTCTTGTGTCTAGGTTGCAAGAGTGCTGAAAAGGAGCTATAAGATATATATAAAATAAGTTCCAACGTATGATGTGGAGTTACAGCTTTCCTTTGGTACATCTTATTAAAAAATGCCATCAACATTACAATGTATTTTGGTCTCAGATTCTCTTTAACTGTATTTCCAACTGTTCTGTTGAAACCCTCAAGTGAAATCCTGCCCCCATGGAAGTTACTGGAAATTTAGCTCCTGATTTCAGTGGTGCCAGGAAGTCATCAGTCACAGGGAGAATTCCCTTTGATTATATAAATACTTTAATGATCAATAGACACCAACAGCTGTTGAACCCAGGCCTCCATGCTGACTTGAAATATAGAGAGGACACAGAACAGGGTGGGGAACAGTCAAGGCAGCACCACATTAAGTGTTGGGCAGTGTATGTGTACGTGCACGTACGAAGGTCTAGGGGATGAGATCGTGTGTGAAGTGAGGCAGGACGGTACTGCATCCCCAGCACGCTTGGGCTCATTGCATGTGCGGTGAAGAGTCCCCTGCAGAGGCACAGAAAACTCGATGTCTTGGCTGTCAGACCTACATGTCAGGTGCTCCTCCCTTCTAAGGGATCATACCTGAACATGGGATGAGGCCAAAGCACAGTGAGGTAGCTGGAAGCGTGGGGGATCCCAGAGCAGGTCAGCTGCTCCACAGACCCTCCTCTACCACCTGCTTACAGGCCACGTCATGAGACACAGGTCAGGACAAAACTCAGTTGGCTCAGGCTAGATTCATCACCTGGATCTTGAATGTTATCTTAAGCCCATCTCTTGATTAGACATCTTATCGGAGATATTTTACTGACTTTGTAAGCAAAACAGAATTTCTTTAAGCAACATAGAGTTGCTTGCTGATGTTCCTCCAAGGTAGAAGCTCTTAAAGATGTTCTGGTAACCTGGGAAAAATATATTCTCTTTAGCACTGCAGAGGACTATCTTCAAAGTTTAGGAGGTAAAAAATGGATTAGCTTTTCTATGAATATGTTTGTTTCCATGAAGTAATTTTAAAATTACTTGCAGTAAAACCAGCAGTGGAGATAGATCCCAGCATCTGAAAATCAAACTGAATCTCTCAGGGAGTCTGATTCATAAAAAGCTATGTGTCCTGTTTATAAGGGTGGTTATTATTATTTACTCTGCATATATGTGAAATAAAAGTTTTCCAGTGGGTTCCTGAAAACAAATGCATGATTCATCCAACCCCCAACTTGTATCTATTGGAAAAAAATATTATTTTAGGAGTAATCAGTGAGAACCCTATTATCGAAAACATAAGTAAAACAGCAGCCTGAGGCATATACTCCTCTCTTGTACAATCTCTAAGACTTACTCTTCTGGCCTGCAAGGCTGGCAGCTGCCTAAGTTCCTGGTGCCAGTACTGGGTTTGCTTGCAGAGTGTGATTGCTGTTCCCTGGAAGTGATCGCAACATGTTGAATCATGAAGATGATCTGAGGAATCTGATTTTAGGGAAAGCCTGAAGGGCTGAATCATAGTGGAAAACAGACCCTGCTGAGGAACACACAGCAGCAAGCTGGAGTTCTGTCACATCTTGTATAACAAAGTGTCTCAGTCTCACATTTGAGTAGGCCTGTACGTATTCAGTAAACAAGAAACACTGCACGGCAATAATTATTTTGCCCTTTAATGATTCTGAATGAAATTCTGACCCCAGCAAAGTCAGGATTTTTTTTTGAAAGTGACTTCCACAGAGGCCAGCTTTCATCTTTCATGCCTGATGGTCCTTTTGCTTGTACCAGCCTCAGCACCTCACAAACTCAAACTGTCCGTCTTTGCCAGTGCCAACGGCACATCACCTGGCAGCTAGTTTTGACATCCAGTGGGAATCAGCATGAGTTGGTTAATTTAATTTAATTTAATCTTAATTTAATATTTACTGTCACAGTTTCATCCCTCAACGTGTATACCTTCGTATAGCCCATGTGTTTCTACTGAGGCCCAGACACTTTCACACACATGTTCATTTTTAATGCTATATTGGTGTACTTTCTTGATGAAATCAAGGAGTAACCTTTTTCTTGAATGCAGTGTGGAGTCTCCTCAAAGTGCCAGAGGTACTCACCCTTGTGTTAAAAAAAAAAAAACAAACCAAAAAACAAATAGAACAAAAACCACAGCAAATCTATTGTGTAACTGCGCTCTTAGAAACAATTCTTTTGCTCCCACTTACAGCAACCATTACCAATGCTGTTATCAAATCAGATATTTAAAGTTTTAACAATATTTCTGATCAACTCTGTCCAAGTACTTTTTTCTGCCATGTGTTTTGTGTTCACTTAAGTCAACTGCATTTCATAAACTCAATATCATTCACCATCTCAGCTCTCAAGTAAAACAGAGCCATCAGCATTCAGAGATGTTGTTGTTTCACTGAAATATCTGTTAAAAGAAAAAAGTTTTTTTCCTTGTTCTGAAGAATTCCTTAACCTTTCTGAAAGTTTATGTTCTCTGCGAAGATGTAGGGATTCTGGCTCCTGGGATTTTGAATAGGTCCAACCTCAATAAACTTTCCTTGCCTTCTCAATATTTGAAGCAACAGCATGCCAATATAAAGCATAAGGATAAATAGACAGCAGTCCCTTTGTAACCTTTGTAAAAACAGCCTGCAGGACTCCACTGGGCTGTAATCAATGCGATTCAAATTCTCCTTATCATTTCCTCCAGCTTATTTTAGAGGTGGGCAAAGAGCAGGACGACAGAACGATAAAGAAACCAAAAATACATGCTTTACTGAAGCCCTTCCACTATGTCTGGCTTTTCCCCATCCATCAGCCAGTGCTTTTTAGCTTATACAAGATCCGCTGCATCATTTGCAAATTCATTACGCATAACGACAGGTTATCCCAAGCACAATCTGAACAAAGGCAGTGTCCATGGGCCACCTCAGGTTCCAGTTTTACAGATCAGGAGAGCAAGGCAACCTTAATATAAGCAGATATAAGAGATGAGCCAGCCTCATTTAACCAGAATCCTTAGGTTTGAAAGATTGACCACTGATCTGAATTTGCAAATTTTGGACCCATGCTTGATTTTCAAATGCCTTTAAGGTGGAAAGGCACAAGAAAAGTTCAGAACCTTCCTCTGAAGATATACATTTAGTTAGGGTCAGTCAGAGCAAACAGATGAACAATAGATATGTATGCATTAAATCTAAGCGGCTTTGAGTATTTACATTTATGGACCTACTTTCCAACACTTTACCCTTTAAACCTTTGTCTCAGTCTCCTCAGGTATAACGATGACAATTCCAACACGGTCATTTTGAAGACAAAACCACAGCTTTGAACTCATTAAAGGCTACCTGGGCCCCGGAATTTCTGGCCTCTCCTGGAACAACTCAACAGTCTAGTGAGGCCCTTGAATTTTAAGTAATATTTAAAGGAAGGAAAGAGTAATTGGAGTTATCACTGTTGTAATAAAAACAAAACCCCACAACATCACGTCTTTTTTGTCAAAATCTCAAATGAGCCTTAAACTAAGATGTGCTCTACAATACCCCCTTTCCTCTGCTGACTGGAGACGATTAAAACTGTCATTCATTGGGCATTTTCTATTTAATTTTGGCACTTCTCAGATGATGCACTCGTGGATTTCTGCTGTATTCTTGGTTCCCCATACTTGGAAGCAGCTGTGCTTCTATATCTCACTGTTCATAAAGCAGAGATCTTTAAAATTATTTGCTAATCCTATCTTAATTCCTGCTGTGGCTTGGATAAGCTGACACCAAAGTTGTTCGGGGAAATACTGAAAATTGCCATAGACTTAGCGTCATATATTAATGCATATGGAATATTTGCTGTTTATGAAATGCGTATACTTAAGGAAATTTTAAACAATCAAATAGCAGTGGTATCAGCTAAGAAATTGTTCACATCACATGCTCTGGTCTATGAATGCCTTACTGATGTGACTCCACTTTTCTCCACTGACACAAGGAGTAAGTGCAATGCAATGTTGAACTGCTTGCATGGTGAAGAAATATCACCAGATAAGAAAAATGGAAAAGCAGAAAGTTGTACTGAGCCATTGAAGCAGCCAAACCCCCAGAGAGATCGCTCATCCCCAGAAGCGGTGTATTTTTTTCTCACCATATACTTTAGGCTGCATGTTCTTTCATAGAAGAGAGAGTTGGCTAGTTGTGACCAAGAGAAAATACAGGTTAATCATATTGGTGTGCTTTACATTTTATTCAAAAGTACATGAAAAGTTCACATAAATGTTAAGTAAATGTTAATTAAACTCCCCCTTTGCCCTCCGGTGGCAATTTCCCAGGCAACTGGGGTGGAGAGGGAAATCCCCATTTCAGTCCTGGGTTGTTGTGTATGGCTAAAGACCAAACCAACCGGATTTATTAGCTTCATATCTAGCAGCAAGGAGTTTGCGTCAGACCCACCACAGCCCTAATAGATCTCCTACTGGGCCACAAACACCAGTACAAATGGCAGGGCTGCCAGCGCAATCCTGGTGTGAATGGGCCTAAATTAGCCAGTGCCTAATAACCAGTTTACTAACACCTGTATTAGTACTGTATCACTGTGGGGAGGACCGCTGTTAGACAAGGCATAATCCCATAAGCTTGTCATTTGCATATCCCTCATTAGCTGATTAAAACCTGAAGGAGGCAGGTTTTTGCAGCCGGTGGGTCCATTCCGACGCTCAGGCTGCCTGGGTGGCTCGATAATGAAGTAACGGGGGTGAATGTGAGGTTTATATGTATGGAAGGGATTAAGAGTATTAGAGTTTGTGTGAACCGATGTTGCCATATTCTCCCTACTGGATCACAGTAATTGGATGGGAGGAGCAAGAGTGGATCCATTAGTTGTGTCTGTTTGCCCAGGAGCTGGGTGCTAGAGATTCAATTTTGCTTCCTTTTGCTCCTTTGCTTTTGTGAAGCATGGGTGCTTTGTCTAGGCAAGCCCTTAGCACCTCTGTACACTACCCACGCTAAGGCGATTCAGCCACAAAGAAGAAACCTCGGAGACAGCCAGCATAAAATGCAGCCTCCACTCAAGTACTACTTGAGGGCAGCACAATCCTGCCTAGCCCAATCCTGGGAGAGAAAGCAAGAGATAATTGAAATCTATAAACACCTCTGGAGCCTTTTTATTATTTTATTAGTTCTCCACATTTGGGCTTAACAAACCTCGTCATCAAAGAAGCCGTGAGCTCCTTACAAGAAAACTGAATGGCTTGAAATTTCACTGACTTAAGGAGCAATTGTTAAGAGTATTTGCTGGGCTTGCATAATTCTAATGCAAAAAAAAAAATCCATTTCCTACATTATTTGTACAGCTGGAGTAATCACTCCGTGCGACTGATGATCTAAAAAAAAAAAAAAAATTTGCAAGATTGTCTGTCCCATAGTATAGTGCCAACAATGCACGTTCAGCGACAGCAAGAAGAAAACATACTAAACAGTTCAGGAAAGCCTGATGCCAAAGGCTTGGCAGGATGTGAAGTTCTACACAATAGGCATTGATTAAAGACACAATGGGTTTTGGGGGGAATATTTTAGACATCCTAACATGGCGACACCATTTCAGCAACAATTTGGAGAATGCTTTCTTCTGTTAGGGCGTAACATTTGAAAAATGACTGCGTAAATGAAGCTGTGGGGCAGGGAGAAGATGGGACGATTCAAATATTATAATAGCAATAGAAACAACACCCACAAGCAGCGTATTTTGTTCTGATTTTTAAAAATGCTATGTTGTCCCCAAAGCTTGACACCATCATTCTGTTAAATTTCCCCTAATTTTGGTAGTAAAATCTCTGTTTTATATCACCTCTTTATTTTGTGTTTTTATCCTAAACAATGGCAGTTGTTTGTGAGGTAAAAGAAACTAGAAATTCCTTTAGTTAGAGATGTGAGAAAACTGAAAACATTCTGGTCTTTATGAATAAATAAATTTTAGGACAACTGAATGCACAGTGGCAATGCAATGTTAAGGAATAATGCGTGATTTGTCCTTGTGTTACTCCCAAGATTTCCTCGTTGGAACGGTTTTATCAGCATGAAACTATAAGGACGCAGACCCTTTTTATTAAGCGGTGATTGAATCTGTGTTACTGACTGCATGTATGGTCAATATAGTTACAGGCATTTTTAATGATGCTGTGATCATTTATTGCCTGTCACCTGAATTTTACAAAGGAGGAAGATTATACAATGTTTCTAATTGGATGCAAAGGGGAACGTTTAAATTAGAGACAGCCTGATATTTGCTTTATAATTCCATACCTGAATTATATAGGCTTGATTAATGCCTGCAGTAGGCTGTGAGCTGACTTATGAGGCAGCTCAGAGGTGTGAAAAGATGTACATCAAAAGTAGCTTTGCATCTTCTTTCTCTCAGGCTATTAGAGGACAAGGACAGGCACAACCAACTTGCCTGGCTGCTGGAGCCCCTGAAATCCAGACAAAATCTGCAGCTCTCCAGCTTTTGCCCCCAGGAACATACCCAACCCTACGCACCAGAAGGGTTCTGGAAACATAAAATGAGGGCGCATTGGCTCTGTCATCTTTGGGTGACAGCACAACGCAGAGACTGCGGAGCCTCATATTCCTACAGCTGCATCGAATCCTTGGATTCAAACACTGTGAAACTGGATGGTGTGAGACACAGCGCTGACAGCTGAAGATTCCCCAAGTCCAAGGAGCTGACTCAGTGACCTCCACTGCCTCTGGTGGGTAACAGCCGCATCACGTACAATATTCCTCCTCTCTATGTGCTGCAGGCTTGAGCTATAAACAAGGACTCTTGCTCTGCCTCTTTCTCATTTAAAACAGCATTGATAGCAGCCAAGAGACCAAATAAAAATTTTCCTGTTTTCCCCCAAAAAATTAAATTTTGGAATGACACTACTTAAGGTGTGCACATATTTATCTCTAGAAGCTATCACAGTAGTGCCCTGTCTGCTCCCTGTTTTAAGTAAATGCTGTCTGCCATTAGAAACAAGGAATTCCCCATGTCTTTACCCACGTCTCATTTATGACAGCCACACATCCCTGCCGAGAACGGAGAATTCTCTACTTCTGTATCTCCTGGTCCCATGGCCTAGGCTCCTCTAGCCTTGGATCATGAGATTTCTATTCCAGTGGATCCACCTTCTTTGTCCACATTCAGACAATGATGACTACAGCTTAGATGAAATGTCTGCTGAGAATTTGGATTTGGACAAGAGAAAAAGCTCAACCATTACAACTGAGCTCACAAGTAACCACATGAGAGCCAGCAGAGCTCACCATGGACAAACCAACTAACTGCAGGTCACTTCAGTTCTTGTGCCAATTCCCTCCTTGAATTGCACTCCTCCAGCTTCTGACATTTGCATTTACACATCTGGCTGTATCAAGCAACCAGAGCACACACAGGCTCACTAAGAGCACAAGTCACAAGGAGCCACAGTGGGAAGACAAGGGGCAATGGGCAGAAGTTGCACCAGGAGACATTTCATGTTGACGTAAGAAATTTTTTACAGTAAGAAAAATCATTCACTGGAACAACCTCTCCAGGGACAGGTTGCAGTCCCCATCGCTGGAGGTTTTCAGGATGCGTTTGGAGAGGATGCGTTTGGAGAGGGTGCATCTATGTTTCTTTTCCCATGAAAGGCTGGACCAGAGGATCTTTTAAGGGCCCTTCTAACCTGGGCTATTCTATGTTTCTAAGTGAGGTAGTAAAGAATAGAAGAATTAAATCATCAGACTGTGAAATATATAGAGAGCTCTAGCAAGAAAAATTAATACGAAAGTACTTGATAGCTTCAGAAATAGCCCAAGGAACAGGACATGGTCTGCAGAGGACAGACAGCAAGGAGTCTCATAGTCCTCGCACTGGAGGAAAGCCCTCAGGCCTCCCTACAGCTGTGCCTTTCCAGAAAATAAAAACTGAAATCCAGAATGCACACTTCATGGAGTTTGGCAAAACAAACTATTTAAATTAATGAAATTACTTTGGGGAAAACAAGAGTGTTCTTTGTGTCCCTAAGTGTAGGAAGTTCAGCCCCCCTTCAAGGCAACGTTTTTTGTTAAGAATTCACAATGACTATGGAGTAGCTTATCATTATTATTAAGGATAATACACTTTATTCGTGGGATACATCTTTCTATCAAGCTGACTTTATGTGGAAAAAGACCCACAGTCTTCTAAAATGACTGCAGTTAGCTGTAGGAGAAGGCTGCCAAATGAATCACGCTGTGGCTGCACTGTGGTAAATTCCAGAGCACACAATAATGCTCCCAGTTGTTTGTTTGAATCATCTTAGGATGCTGCACGCACATTTAGCTGATGTACCAACACTAATGTACCGTGCCGTTCTGGGAATTAGAGTTATAAAATATCTCATAAAAATAAACAGCTTTATTGCTAGGCTCATGAACGATAATCCCACAGATGCAAATCATTAATCACAGAATGTATCAAGGTAATTACCAAACCAGGGATCTGGTTTATGGAGTTTGTGGGTATGTGGTTAGATTATGTTCCTTTTGCACAAAGCAGACAGCAGTTGCCTGCTGCTGGAATCACTCTGTACCCACAAGGATCAGGTCCTAATAAAACATCAGCGTTCAGGCAACCCAAGGCCCAGTTCTGAAATCAGGAGAAGATCCTGACTCACACAGAGCTGTTATCTATTGGTCCATTTAATTCATCCCAATGGTGTGAAAAAAACCTTGTTTTACAAATTTCTGATCCTGGGTTTTGCCACAAATTATGTTCCTTGCAAATAATGACAGAATAAAGTACAGAATGAGGGCAGGGGGTTGTATTTCTCCTCACTTCAAACCTTTGTGTGTGAAGACTGGAATCACTTTTTAAAGTGGAAGCATTTTACTAGCATTCAGCTATTTGCTAATATTTTTAATTTTTGCCAGCTTTGACAACTTATTTTGTTTCTAGTCAGCATCACCATCCCATTTTCAAGCAGTACTGTGACACGGCACTGGGGTTTAACAATGCTACAAGAAGCCATTCATATCTCTCGCTCTCCACTGTATTTCATAGAATCACAGAATGGTTTGTGTTGGAAGGAACCTTTAAACCCATCCAGTCCAACCCCCCTGCAGGGAGCAGGGACATCTCCAACCAGATCAGGTTGCTCAGAGCCCCATCCAGCCTGGCCTTGAACGTTTCCAGGGATAGGGCATCAACCACTTCTCTGGGCAACCTGTGCCAGTGTTCCACCATCCTCATCATCATTTTTTTTTTCCTTATGTCTAGCCTACATCTACCCTTCTTTTAGTTTAAAACCACTACCCCTTTTCCTATCGCAACAGGCCCTGCTAAAAAGTTTGTCCTCATCCTTCTTATAAGCCTCCTTTGAGTACTGGAAGGCCACTATAAGGTCTCCCTGTGTATTTCATACCATCTTCTCCTTCACCACCACCCTCCCCTCAAAAAAAAAAGCTGAAAATAGAAGTGGGAAAATACTGTTACAAACTCCAACCTAGGCAGGTTTCCAAAGCACAGCTGAGCCCTGGGATTCTGGGCAGCCAAGAAACACACATTGGAAGAAAGCTCCACTGTCTCATTAAGGGGGGAAAAAAAGAAATTGAGCTGCATAAGGAGAAAGGACCAGCATCAAGGACATTGGTCCAGAACCATTAACTTCCACAGGCATTGGAGTAATTCCAAGCATTTATCTGGCTTTCCATCACTTTTGCGTATAACGAGATATACCTACAGTGTCCTGTGGCTCACATCTAAAATGGGTGGAAGGCTCATTCTCCAGGTTACCCTCATTTTCCATCCTTATCCTGGAATTTTCATGATCAATATAACTCGTGTACAGCAACAATAAAGGGATCCTGCACCATACAGGGCCTTTAAATCACAAGCTGTCGTTGGAGCCTATGCTTTCTGATGTGGCCATCAGAGAAAGGCTGCACTAGCCCTATCTGGAGCATAGGAAGCTTCCCAATCTGAGCTAGCCAGTATTGCCACAGACTTGTGGGCTTTTTCGTGAATGGTTTGCTGTGGAACAGGCAGAGTGGCTGGCAACAGGCATGTTGCAATGTGAAATGCCAGGAGGGTTTGTGGAGGGAACCTCCATCTTCACAGTGGTGAGAACCACCCGACCCTAACAGCTGTCTCCATGCAGCTGTGCTGGCCCCTTTCCTCAGGAAATGGGTTCCCACTGCCCAAGTCCCCGCAGCTGCACAGGATCAGCTGTGGAGGACACTCAGAATCCTTTCAGCTCTAAAAGGAAAATCAAAGTGCCAGTTCAGGATGACACTAGAGAGAACAGCTGAGGCTCAGCTGCAGTTACAAGCCATCACCAAGTCACCAACACTGATTAAATTCTTTTTTAAGTTGGCTGTTTCTGCTTGTCCTTTAAATCTACCTGTCAGTGACTTCTAGGGGTCTGCGTTTTCTTCTGCTTAGTGAAAAGGAATTTTATATACTTTTTATCTACCTTTATAACACAGAAATAGACTGTGTGCCCCATTGCACCACTACAATTCAGTTTTCATATCCTGGGGTATTTTGGTGAGTGACACCTTAAAAACTGACAGAGCTTTACTATTCATTGTACAGCATCATTGTTTTAGCATAAGTACATAAATAAAATAATGTAAAGGATGGGATGAGCTGAGGCCATGGGACCAGGATAATCTACTAGATGAAGTGCAATCAGGAGAGCCTTTTTAATGTGGCCTGGCAATTATCTGTTTGAACAGAATTACAATGTTTGTAATCATATTGGGACAACAACAAGCAGAAAAGAAGGTTAATCAACTTAATGGACTGAAACAGATAAGTCATTTTATTCTTTGGGTTTTGAACCAAAGAATGTGAGACCTGAGAGAGCCACAAGGTCCTACTCCACTGATGTGTTGCTTGCTGGCACTTAGGCAGTTGGACTCCCTGATTGTTGTAGATCCTTTCCAATGGAACTATTCTATTCCAGGATTAGTAGTACTTAAAGTGGAATTTCCCAAATGAGTGGGTGATACTGGTGGCCTAAGCACAAGAACAAGGTGCCTTAAGGCAAGCAAAGTTATAAATTTAGAATGCATCATATCACCTTCCTCTATGCCTACACTTACTCTAGGGTCCTTGGAGCTAAACATCAAGTAGCTTCTCCCTTGTATGCTGCTACCATGGAGTAGTACACAACACACCAACACTTACATCACTGTGATGGGTTGAATTTGAACTTTGAATCTTCCAGAGAGAAAAGTAACTTTTTTGGGACATTAGAAGAGAGCAAGAGACATACTCATATTAAAAACCAAAAAATTCTCATTTGCACTGCGCACGATCCTTTACATTGGTAGCTTCTTTTTTAACCATCAACAACTGGAAGAATCTTTTTCATGGTACGTAAAACCACACAGGTTTTTTTTGCAGCTGCTCACCTGTGAGATTTTTTGCACTGAAGGTGAAGCAAGACTGTAGATTGATTTTTATATTTTCTTATTAAACTACAGTAGGGTTAGAAGTCTAAGCCTGAAGTCAAGAGCTCTGCTATGCTAGGCGGAAGGACAGAACAAGAAGAGTGCCCTTGAGACAAAGAGTGTGGTAGCCTATTAAAAGAAGCCCGTGGTCTTGGATCACTTAACTGTTAATTAGCTGTCAAAGCACTGTTATT
Source organism: Ardeotis arabs (assembly GCA_011801015.1). NCBI lineage: Eukaryota > Metazoa > Chordata > Aves > Otidiformes > Otididae > Ardeotis > Ardeotis arabs. The sequence continues at coordinate 19,443 of JAAGAY010143945.1, read as the reverse complement.
TATTCTGTATTCTGAGAACTTTGTTGCTCCTGAATGTACTTTCCCTTATATCGCAAAGGTGGGAGGTGCAAATAGGTCACTGACTCAACCCTGGATACAGACCCCTTTCTCTTCCACTTCCTCCCCCTCCAGCCAAGTACCAAACCGTGCAGCTGACTTTGAAGAGACTCATACTGGGGAGCCAGTATGGGCCTACAGACACTTTACATCTACCTAAAACACAATTAACCAACACTGGGCAAAAAAAGGCTTTTTGGGGAACAATACATGGATTTGAAAAGTTTGAGTTTAACTGAACACACACTTGCATTATTTAACACACGTTCACTCCTTGTTCTCTCTGCTCGGTCCCCACCATTTACTGCTAAAAAGGTCCCTTATCTTTATTGATCACTTAATTTATCTTTTCTTAACTCCCCTTGCTCCGTCTGGTGCCGTGTGTCCAAGGTATTGAGGCTAAACATCCGTCTGTTCATACTGTCATGACTGGTTTGCCTTTGAAAGAATAGGGGGAGCAGGTGGTGTGACTAAGTAGACCCTCGACAGAATAGGGGCACCATTGCTGCGTCCTGTCCCAACCTGCCAGTGATTCCCCACCCTCCCAACTGTTCCACATTAAAGCAGTCAACTGTGGCTTTACAGTTCAAGTTTTACACAACTGTTTTACAAACCAGGAAGAATTTCTTTTGTTGAAAATCTTTTGTTAGGCAGCGGAGAATGGGGGGGGGGGAGTGGGGTAGAGGGAGAAAGCCCGTTCTGAGACTGAGTGCATTTTAATGTGTATGTAGATATACACTACGCGATGCACCAAGCCACTGAGCTCACTCGCTCTGTATTTCCCTGCTGCTTTTAAGCTCATTTTGAAAGCAGTTGCACAATGTATCTTTCAAATACATCTATCGCTTACATTTTCTTGGGGCCTTTTAGTCATTTTCCTTTACTACTGTTTATGGTACAATTTACGGTTTATTAAAGCAAGTAAGACTGAAAACAATCAAATAAGATCAACTCTCATAACATATGTTTTTTTTCTCAATAAGAATAGAACATCCATTTTTCAGTGTTGCAAAATTATTCTAAATCCATCTAACTAGATAGAAGTCCCCAAAGAAAAGTCCAGGTGATGTTTCAACCACATTCCAGTTTCTGAGCAATCCTACTACAGGCACCATACTCATCCATTGTATTTCCTCAGGAGGTATGAGCTCGTCCAGCGTGTTTCCTCACCGCATTCAGTGGTGTGCATTTCAACCTAGAGGTAGGAAAGCTCCTGTACTTGTGGGTTGACTCTGAGATAAGACACCCTGAAATGGTCTGGTCCATAAAAGACAGAACATTCAGGAGCTCACAAAACAACCCAAAAACAGCAAATATTTGTTACAGCTGTGAAACTAATCTGGAATCACCATCAGAGTGCTACAAATAGTTGCATACAAAAACTAAACCTACCAAGTTCTTCTTTGCTTTTTTCCTGTTTCCTGTAAGAATACACAAATTGGAACATCCACAATTTTTTCAAAGCCAAACACAAGATTTGGGTATTTCCCACATTTTCAAAGGAAAACGACAAGCTTATGCATATTCACATTTTTTACCATAACCCTTTTTCTACAGGCAAAAATGCATTGAAAGTTTTATTTCAGGGAAAATTGCAAACCAAGAGACAGAGATCCTTTCCCTTTTTAAAAGATATTGCAATCACTCAAATCTTATAACTGTACAGAAAAAGAAAGATATATAAAAGTTGACTTCTCCTTTCTTTCCTTCGGAGACTTGTCTGTCTTCCTACCCTCCCCCTCACCATCAGGCTGCAGTGGAAAGACAAAAGCTGAGACTCTGCTTCTGTAGTAGTCAATAGCAAAATCTCTATGAAGCCTGAATTTCACCCAAACTGCCGAATCCTGCAGCAACCACAGAAATCAGTGACTGTTGCCTAAAGAAGGAAGGATCCACATTTTTTGCTACACCATTGGGAAAGTACTGAAAATTAATCCGCCTAAAAAGCATTGTTTTCTGTTAGGAACCTGATTCTCTCAAATATACGAGTAATTGACTTTTCAGTTTAACTCATATAAAGAGTACAGTTCAGATTTATGGCTGGTTTTTTTTTAGCTTCCTGATAAAAAATAAAGCATAAATATATCAAAATCCACTCAGAGCTAAAATGAAGTGCTTTGGAATGAAGCATATGTTTAAAAAAAGAAGGAAAACAGGAAAGAGAAAGTGTGTATTCAGAGAAATCTTGACAGACGTAAGTCTGCAGCCCCTTCAGGAGTCTAGTAGTTAGGTCACTCACTCAGAAGACTTGATTTCACTCCTTCCCTTTCTTGAAAAGGCCTGAAGGGGTTCTACAGAAAGCACTAAACCAGGATATATGGTGACATGGATACCATATGACTCCAGTCTCTTATATTACTGCAATTCCATTGTGCATAAAGAATCAATGATCTTTGAAGCCAGCATCAGAAGTATAATTTCTCTGACACCAGAGTCCTAATCAGGAGGTTCTTGGAGTCTTATTTTACATTTCCTATCTCACTGAATACTTATTTAATACATAGTGAATCACCACCTGCAAGAAAGAATGGAAGCTCACCTCACTCTCTCCATAGTTTTGTGTCATGGTGTCGGTCAACTGCAGAAGGAAGACAAAGATTTTATTTTTCCTGGATTGAAGAGAATACTGAAACTAGCACTCTAAAACTGTGAACAACCATGCTATTACTACAATGCTGGATAAAAAGGGATTACTATGGCTTATTTTCAGTTCAAACTTTTCCTCAAATGCAGCAAGACTTTCAAATATTTTCTTGACAACCAAGACCATTTTACAGCCAAATTGGGAGATTGCAATATATCCCCAAATGTTTATCCAGACCTAGAAGTAATCACCAAGGAGATGAGGATCAACATCACCAAGAATGAAACATTCTCAGTGTTCTTCTCAAAAATTTATATAAGACTTTCACAGCAGAAAACAGAGATCAATATTTTAGTATTGTAGGTAAGCAGAAAAATATGGTATCTACTGATATTTATACAGAGGATATCTACAGAGATCTATAGATCTAGAGTCTCTGTAATTTAAAAAGTGTGCCTAGCCATTTTCTTAATAATAGATGAAAGCCTGTGTTAACAAAGCTTGAGGGAAAGAAAACGTCTTTCATCTCTGTTCATTTCAAAGGTATTACAGTTATTTACCCACTTCAGAACTCTGTCACAAATACTGCGTTATCTGTAAATTATCAAATTGCCTTCCAACTGTAAAAATCACAAAATCTACTCATAGATTAGCAAATCCATCCAGATTGTTTGTTTTGAATATTATATATGATCTCTCTACTGCCGTGTTTAACAATATAATTTTGTTCCTATTAACTTCTTAAATGCTGACTAGCTTTTCTCAGATTTCTATATGACATGCAATACATTTGAATGCATTACATTCAAAAGGTAGGTGTAAAAAACACGTATGAAGTCCACAAGAGTTCTATTTTATCTGCTTGTGCATGTTAGTTTGTGTGTCTAGAATCTCTTTGCCTACAGAAATACTTGGAGAATTAACAAAACATTTATAAATTTATCCTTATATTGTACTAAGGAAAGACAGAGAACCAAACAGCTAGATAGAAAAAATGTGAAGCTAGGCAGGAGATGACACACTACTCATCGTGATCTGCAATGCGAATCTGAATTAGACCATGAATTATCTAACTAGATCTGAAATGAGTCTCATGGTTTTTCTAATCCTTGATGGACATTTGTCTACATCACAAAAGCCACCATACAGTTTGGCACAATTTGACAGAACTGACATTTTTAGAGAGGCTTATTGCTGGCAAGGCACAGATAGTGTAGGGCAGAATAAGTCATGTTGGCTGATCTGCTGTATACAAGGTTACATGGCAACTGTCAAAAGCTGCCTAGAATCAACAGTGCTTCCCTTCCAAGAAAAATTGAATTAAATTTATGAAACATCCCAGCATATGGCCAAAAGAAACATAATTTTACAGGACATCAGCTACATGCACCTGTTTATTCAGAGGCAAGAACAAGCTTTCTGGTATATACAACCCTCAAAATATTTTATGTGGAATTTTCTGCTTCTGTGAAACAACGTTGTCACTTGCTGCACACATCAAACTCAATTTAACTTGGTTAAAAGTCACATACTGGTATCCTTAATATATATAATGCCTTCATTTTACTTTCCAAATGGATGAACAAAATTAAAAGTGGAGGGAAGAAAAAAAAATCATATTAGCTTCAACTTATCCCACTGCAAATGCAATATTGGTGTAATTGTGTATAATCGTTTAAAGTATAATTTAATACATCCCTTTAACAACCCACAAATTATCACTTGACAACTAGAAATAATAGGTCTTTTTGTTAAAAACAGAAAGCATGTGAAGACTAAAGGTTAAACAGGTCTTTTCATCATGATAAATCACTGGTTAATGAGCCTGGTATTGTTGGGTATTATACTTGCTCACTTTAATGCCATTACCTTCTGGTTGTAAAGCTGACACTACTAATGATCTTCATTCTTTGAACTTTTCCACAATATTGACTGGTTGCATAGAGCAGATGTTACTTGGATTTGACTGCCAAAGTGGCAATTCTTCTAAGGCTTGGAGCGGCCCTGAAAAGAATGATACTGAACACAATGTATTTTGATATCTCTCAAGTCAAAAGAGATTCTTCTCTAAGCGTCAATTGTTGCTCTTGCACTTTCTCAGTATCCCACAAAAATCAGAGATGAGAGATAAATATTCTTCATCTATTTTCTTTTAAAAAAAAAAGTTGTAGTAACATAATGAGCCAACACAAGAAAGTTCTTATCTAGTCTCTGCTGTTGTACCAGTAACTTCTCCTGAATTACAGCATGCACAAGTGAAAAAACCTTACAGTTCTGTATTCTGCAGCTTTCCTTGGTCTTGACTGAAGGACGCTGAGGTCACCAGGAGTCGTATTAGCGTGCCAAGTGCTGACAAAGCAGGATGCAGAAGGCCTGCACGCATATGTTTGCGTACCCACATCCATCATGTTTTCTTCCAGAGGGAAGGAGGCCCAGCAGAGCCCAGTTCTCCTTCACTAGTAGGCGGTGAGGAGCAGCAAGGAGTTACTTGACACCTCTTTGACATACAAGGGCTGTCTTTATTTGTGTGATGGACTAGGTTCAAATAAACTCGCAAGGCCTTGAGAGTAAGATGGAAGACTTAAGGGTAAGAAAGCAGGGATTGTAGAGTTTAATTCAAAACTGAAGCGATGTGGAAGCTTCGGGTTTATCTCTATTCCTTTCTCTTCCTGACCTTGCCCTTTTCTTGAACCTCTTCTTGCTCTGTTCCTGTCAGTACTGGCTTCTATATTTAGAAAAAGTGTACCATAGTCAAAGACTATGTTATGCCTAGTGGACTTCTAGATTCTTTTCTACTTTTACTTAAGTAAGAGTTTGGTTTTCTTGTCTTTCAGTGAGTTTGGGGAGAATGGAGAATGAGGATGTGAGTGATTTTATAAATACCATTCTGGTTCTGGAATTGTATTTCATGTGAGGTGAGTGAAAAAAAAGGTATTTTTTCTGAAGACAGACAATAAATACTAAAATGTCCAGACTACAAAAATACAGGCTCTGAAAGGCATTTTGCATGTAGTGCTACCAACTCACTGGTGCATATATTTTTTTTTCTTGACTCATTAAAGTTTAATCCTGAAGGTTTAGTCCTTAACCTGCATGGGAAGTTTAATAAACTTTTCAATACTATTAAACTCACAATACAAAAATGTAAGCATTAATGTATTTCCTGCCTGTCACCTCTGATGCTACTAAACTCAGTTGAATGGAGAGAAATACTTTTCACCTAATGTGTCTATCACACCAGCACCTGAGGCTATCTGAGCTACAGAGGGTGTCTCACTTAAAGGACTTAGAGCCTCTCACATACAGGGTAAAATCCTGAACAAGTCCACCACAGCATCTACAAAGTAAAGGTTTCGTTTTAGAAGTAATCAGGTAAACAAAAATTCATTTATTTAATGGATGGGGGGGGTGTGACACGATCTTTAATAACTCCACAGGCAGCAACCTGAGTATTTCTCACCCTACAGTTGTCACCTCCAACAGTATAGAGTACACCCGTGCCGAGCGTGGGCCCTGTCCTCGTGTCAGAGGAAAACCGTCACTTCTCCCAGCTTGCAGTTAGGAGAAACATTTTAAGAATTGTTTCCAAAGTTGCTGTTAGATATCTCTAAATATATATTTATCTGTCTATGGATCTTCCCACAATCAGAACTGTAGTTTTGCAAAACCCAGGTTGGCTTATACTAGAGAGATATGAATCCTCTCCTACTCTGAGTTTATCAAACACATAGAACAAGAATTTTCATTTAAAGAATATTTACTTGTTAGTGCAGCCAATTTATTTCTATTATAGTGCCTACAACGTGTGGTTTTCACCATGTGCAAATTAGTCAAAATACTTTGAAAGGCATGTTTTTGATAAAATTATATTTTTAAATAATATTTTTTACTGTGGATAGTAGCAACTTCTTTTTTTCTTTTCCTTATCAATTTAAGTGTTTCTCATTTTATTGATAAAGCAATAAAAATAAGAGTGATTACTGCCTTGAAAAAAAGCCCTTTGAACCTTGTGGACCACACACGAATGTTCCATGTACTTTAAGATTATTTTTTCACACAGTTCCACTCTCATTCTTTGATGCTGGTATCACAAACTGCACTCTCATTCTCTGTGTTCTCAGACAGCCTTTATTTTTGCCATTAAAAGCTTGTATTTTTAAGAGCTATTCCTGATTTTTTTTTCTTGGATGAGATGCAAGACCAGTGGCTGAACATCTATATTCATTTAGACATTCAGATGTAGTTTATTACTGTGTAAATCAGAGCACTTCTGCAGTATTTGGGCTGCTAAAAATCACTAGCAGTGAACGCTTTAGCACAAGCTCATGCAAATTATCGAAGAAAGGCTTTGTTCGCCAAACCATATTTACCAGAGAGGCAGACCCGTTGGGAGTATCGGTTTCACAGAAGGGAGGTAACTTCTTTAATCAAAGATATTAGCTTGTTCCGTATTTCCTCCTCTACATCCTAAGTAACTCCACGGTTCAATTCACATGTCTTGCTATTGAGAAGCAGAACTGTGCATCAGGTAATTTCCCTGAAGCCGTCTATCTCGGCCTCAGGGTTTACTCTCTTTTGAGAAAACCCCTCTTTCACAGAATCCTCATTCTCTATCAGCAGATTTGTGAAACAGCGGTATCTGACTTCGTTTATGCTCCCATTCCAATGCATCAAGCTCATAATTCCCGCTTACCTTGCCTCTCAAAATAATGAATTCCAATTAATAAAAATATAAAAAATTTAACAAGTAATACCTTAATTTACTTATTTAACTATTTCTTTAGGCAGAAGAAGTTTCATTGCAAGGAAGATTATCGATGTAATTTTGTGTCTCTCTACCATGTTCAATGTGCATCACGGCATGATGTATAATATCGATTTAACATTTTCGCATGTGTTCCTTGGGGGTTATCTATAAAAGTCCAGGAAAAGCTCTGGCTTGGCAACAGAACTGTCTGAAAAGACTTACAGGCAACCCAATAGAAAGTTTTCCCCACAAATACATTCATGGACCCTCCTCTGCCTATCACCCCTTTTTACTTGACCACATTCACCCCCTCTGGCCCTTTGCCTTTGACCTCTCTCTGCCACTGCCTCTGATTTTGTATTTGTTTTCTGAGGACCTATTATCAATCACTTTTAAGTACCCTTAAGCAGGACATTCAACCTAGGCATGTGAAAGTAGTAGATCCTTCCATCCAAAGAAGAAATAAGTTATTGTAAGCAAGACATAGTTTGTATCCCTTAAGATACTAAAGCCAAAAAGAAAAAAAAATATAGGGAAAATGAAGAAGTTACACTTGTTCTAGATGCCAACAAAAATAAAAAATAGGGAAAATAAAGAAGTTGTGCATGTTCCAGTTGCTAGAGCTTGCATAAGGTTTGAAGTGCCTCACAGCGTTATCCACTTTGATAACCCACAAACCGAGACTTCTGCTTCGAAAAGTTCAAGTGCTGGTGTCAGCTAATTTCTCTTGTACCAAAATGTTGCATTTTATTTCCGCTGATTAGCATAAAATTGTTCCCATTGTCTCAGCCACAGAGGCACACAATGGTGCCAAAGATCCCTGCAGCGGGGAGTTTCTGCGTATTTCCAGCTCCTGGCTTTGCTTTAGAATTCATTAGCCACAGGAATACCACATGCTTTGTGTTGCATTTCCATATATATATCAAGCAAAATACTATTTTTTTTTTACTGGCAGCTCCCTAAAAATTTTAATTATCTGCTATCAGCAGCCAGAGGAATTATTTTTCATCACTGAATGATGTGGCTGAAGCCATAATATGCCCGTGTAACAGATTTTATTTTTCCTGTTTATTCTTTTATCTGCCAATATATCGTATATACGTGACTTTCTATAATGTGACTATTACTGAATTCTCTCAGTTGTAAGAAAATTGCATGTATGTGCAAGAAGCCAAAACCAAAAGCCAGATTTCCCCTAAAAATTGTTGTGAAGCATTCAAAAGGGTTTAAGAAATGACTGCCAATAGCTATTATTTCACTCCCCTTCCTCTCCTTTCTTCTCTTCCATTTTCTTCCTCCTACACTTCCATTTACCGACTTGGAGTTATTCTTGTTGTCATTATTATGGAAAAGCTATTGTTAAAAAAAAAAATTTAAAAAAATGAAGAGACGTTTCACTTCTGGCTGGGTGTGATGAGCTCTGCGGCCAGTCCCGTGTCCCCTGAGCGAGACGGGGAGAAGGAGGAGCTCTTCACATGGGATCAGCGACTGAGAAGTCCCATTTTTCTGCCCTAACAAATCTTGTTCTTGGCTCTATTTGCTCCCGCTGGCTGCAGCTGTCCTGGCAGGTCATCCTCCCGGAGACCTTGATACAACCAGTGGAGACATGAGGAAATGAGCTGGGGGGGAGGGAGGGGAGAAAAAAAATTTTAAAAAAATCTCCTCCGTAAGTAACTGTAGAGGACTAAGTAGCGCAATGAAAGAAACACTCCAACTAAACTCCTCGTGTTTTATGGTTCTTTCCATTACTTGGCTGTGGGCTTTTTGATACCATTTCTGGTGCATTAACAAGAAAACATTCATTACAGAAGTTTTAGATTCCCTCTCTGCCAAAAAAAAAAAAAAAAAAAATCACATTTGACAGCTGTTCTTCTTAAAGTAGAGGACTAAGGGACTCAAATAAATAAAGGGCTCACATTCTGTCTCTTAGTTCTCAAGATAGCACCAGTATGCCTGCAGTGCCCTCAGTGAACTTTTCAAGATATATCCCAGAAAAAATGAGACCAGAAACTTTCCACATATTCCCATAGCGCATCTGTTAATTTCAATTATTAA
>JAAGAY010143945.1:0-5000 GCA_011801015.1 Ardeotis arabs | reverse complement strand
GCATTACATCATGTGCTCAGACGTGCATTATGCTCCCTGGGAAGGGTTTAACCCCTCCAGGGTCTCTCCCTGGGCAAAAAGTCATTTGCTCCCTTGAATTGCAAGAGGGACTTTGAAAAATACGGTCTGGACTGCCTCTATTCGGAGAGAACCACAGCTTTGACAATGTCCCAATTAGGGTAAGGAGCAAGCCATATGGCTTATGTAGGAGTCAAACCTAAATCAAACTCCATTCCAAAAGTCAAAATTTCTAGAAATTTAGAGATGTCTATTTTATACCTGCAGGGGCAACTTTGTTTCTAATTACTCTCCCTCTTCTAATTGTCAACGTTGGCACAAATCTCACTACTATTTGCAGCACTGAAGAAGCAGAGTCCCACCTTGTTGGTTTCTTTCTAACCTGCTCTCCAAGGAGTCTAGGGATCACCTGTACAAATGGGAGGGGAAACAAACAGCATGGAGGAAGAGTAGTTTTCCCTAGGTCATATGACAGCTTTGGCAGAGCAGACAGTAAAATCCAAGTCCCTTATTTCCAGCTTGAAACAGGCTAAGTTCTTTCAACGTCTACCACTAGTGCAGTTAAGGTTGTATTTTCAGGCAGATTCAGCCTGTTTTAAAAATTAATTAATTTAATACTATTTTGCATTCCATGTTACTCTTCATTCTGGTATCCCAAAACGGCTTACGCTAGTTAGTTAAAAATAGCACCAAGCCTTACAGCAAGGGCTGAAATACACCTTTCCACTGTTGGGGAGCTCATAACACAGAAGGTTAAAGCTATATAGCAAAGCTCGTCCCAGGGCGTTCTGCTACCAGCCCAAAGATTTCCACCCCGTCTCCTTCAGCTTCAAGGATACTAATAATTTCTCTGGAGCACCAACATGGAGCTCTTAAGTTGTGATGTTCAATCAACATCCCTCTGCTGATTAAAGAACTTTGCTTTCTAGCAAAGTTTAAATCCAAATAACTTGCCGTAGTACATGGCCACTAATGATGAATGCACTGCCTTAGTTCCCTGTAGCCCTTATCCTCTTAGGTGAGGAGAAAACCTCTGTGTGTGTTCCTGACCCATTTACATGTCTCCTTGATCTGCTGAGTTGGTGTGGCAACTTGCTAGACAATGGTCAGCATTATGCGAGGCAACTTGCATTAACACTGCAGTCCACAACAGAACTGGTGTTCTGACAGCCACCAACCCAGAGCAAAGAGAAGAAAAGAATGGAAAACATTAGCCATAAAGAAAGATTGAATATAAGAAGTCTTCAGCTAATATAGCTTATATGGTAGCTCTTCTCCAGTTCAAGCCAATACTGACTTTGTTTAAAAAAATAAAACAAAACCAAAACAACTGCAAACCCGGCAGCCATACAAAAGAGCGAGGTTTAAAACTTTGACCAAACAAAAGTTGATTTGTTAAGCATCTTGCCCTGTTGTCACGATTATATCAAAAAAAGCAGAACTGTGATCCATTAATGTACATCTAAAGGGATGCATGACATGGCTGGTTTTATTTGCGGTTGACACAAGGTTCTTAAATGACGTATCTGGGGATCATTTATTAATCCATGCCCGGTTTGTTTTCATGCTATGTCAGGGAATCTAAATGGAAAATTGGTGCTTTGCTTTATCTTTGCGATTCTTTGTTTGGATGTTTGTTTGTTTTCAAAGCTTGCTTGTCTGATTAATAAGGCCAGTGTCATGCAGAATAAAAGAGGGATGTGTCACATTACTACTTCGAACAGTTTAACATCCTCCTGGCTCAGTGACTATTTCTCTATTTTAGCAATAATTTTCTAATTTATGTTACTTCCATGTGATCTATAGGGAAAAAAAAAATTAATCTCATTTGAACAAGCTCAAAAGCTACATACAATCTGATTCTTTGCTCTATTTAAAGCATATAAACCAGAAATAATTCAAGACAATATGTTTACACCAAAAAAAAATTAGGGGAACAATTGAGTATGTAGGATGTAACGAATGCATGAAATTTTTCTAGATAATCAGAATTCTTGAGTGTAATCACAACTTCATGAAAATCAATGGAAATCTTCGCTAATGAGATCAGTGGGCCTTGAATTTCACTGACAAGCTCAGACTCCAAGAAGCCATAGTTATCACTATAAATGGGCAGGCATCAAATTAATGGGGGCATGCCATTTCAGTAATGGTGAAAAAACTAATTATCCAATTCTAGTATCTTTCTGAATCATGACACTCATGGCTTTTAGACCTGAAAAAAAGGCTTTGTGTATCAATATGGCAGTGGTGGCAAATGGAAGAATTATGGCTTGCCAAGTAAGAAGTTTGACTCAATAGAAGAAGAGAAGATGTATTACTCCTGGAGCTCCTTCTTCTTCCAAACACAGCCACAAATCAAAGTTTGTGTGTGTAAAATTTGACCTAATTACTCAAACTATTTTCCACATTACTTGCATCTTCTGCAATGCTTTAGCAGACAAAGGGAGATGAAAGACTAATATGCATTTTTCAGTGCTATACATGAGGGGGAAAAAAACCCCAACAACTTTCCTGGCTTCCATAACTAAATAATATATCTCCTTAGTATATTACAATTATAATAGCATAGTAATTGCCAAATGGTGTGAAATACACTTCAGGGTAGGTTTGGTTGCTGTTTTTTTTTAGTCAGCCATCATACTTGCCTTTATAAATGACACATAGAATCATAGAATAATTTGGGTTAGAAGGGACCCCAAGGGACCATCAAGACTTAAGTCTCAAGTCATAAAAAGTTTGAGAACTAAAAATGCCCTATGAAAATAAAGCATTGATTTTTCTTTCATGAAAACTAATTTTCCACCTGAAAAATGGGGAAAACTCAATTTACCCTTGAAAAAATTTGAACAAGTTTTCCAGCCAGTCCCTGCAGGATAGTTGCAAATGAGCTACTCTTAATATCTATTACCCCCTGGCACTCTGAGCTGTAATTAGTCAGTGGGAAATGCCTGATGTGCTGGTAAGTGATGCGATACTGGGATTTACAGGTGTATTGTCTTAGTGAAATGAAACATGACATCTTCCTGATGCAACATCACTTCAATGTTCTGGCTTTTTTATATTGCAGCACTATCTGCGGGGTTTACACCCTGTTGATATTTGTCATCAACCAGTTTTACTTCTCAGCCCCTGCCCTGTTATAGAGTGCACGCCTGGCTGGATTTCCCTGTTTAAACCAACCCAATACCTGGTCTCTAACAGTAGCAAAGAGTGGGTGCTTTAGGGAGAATACAAGCACACCCCTAGCATTCTCCTATTTTTAACTCCTGCAATTTTCAAAATAATTGCACTTCTTGTAGAATCATGTTGATAGAAAGCAGATGACAGGTTTCCTTCAAAAAAAGAGACTGAAAATGCTGGCGCTGTCTTCAGTGCGAAACAAAGCAGTCGGCCAAACACACCACCATCTGCTAGAGACAAGACAATTCAAAAGAAATAGCCAAGAAATGGAGGAAGAGCTGAAGGGGTTGCTGACATAGGCTACTGACTGGTAATTTAGCTCCATAAAAATGTTAACTTTTAAAAAGTTTTCTGAAATTTCAGATTTGGCAATCAAATCTGTTGTTCTGGCAGTGATCCTAGTGAGGAAAGCGCAAAAGCTTCTCCCCTTGATTCTGTATGCCATTGAGATCCAATAAGGACTATTTATGAGACTGATAAATGTTACTTTGTCCTAGCTGCATAGTAAAACACCAAGAATTTGCTGCTAAACTATTCATTTTATGGAATACAATGATCAATGAAGAAAGAGCAGCTTATTTGTCTAAGGCTCAGTAAGGTCTGGATCTCTGCTTTAATATAGTTTTTGTGAGTGAGCCAGCTGCCGAGGATAAAGCTAGGATCAGGTGTCTCACAGAGCTGAATACTTCTTTCACAAACACTTAGGGCTACAGTCAGGGATCATACAAGTAATACATCCCATCTCATCAAGTCCTGGTCTCCTGAGTTGAGTCTACAGACTCATCTGAAGAATTTAAATACCAAGGAAGTTGATGTGGGGAAAAGACTCCATGTCTGGAAGGGTCTTTGCAGGCAAAGATGTGAACTATGCAATTTTTATCTTCATCTGCCAGAAATTATTCCTGCTGTGCTTCATCTGCTCTTGCTTTTGTAACTTTTTCACCGAGCTAGGGGGAACTATATGAACAGGAGATGCTTCTGAATATATCCTCACATATATTCAAGGGACCTTTATTGCTCCATTTGTCTCCATTTCTTTGGAAAGGAGGAGGGAAAGGGTGTCCAAGTGTGTGTGTCAGAGTCTGAGAAACTGCACCTGTAAAGTATTTTTGGGTGCCTGTTTTTAGCCTAAGACAATAAGTTCTTTCCATCTTCCACATCCACACCCACCTCCAGGCTCCCCATTGAACTCCTCTGCCTCTCGGTGCGCTAATCTGCTTTACACTGTCTGGGATATTTTCGTTTCCAACACACAGGATATCAGCAAGACATTCTTAGCTACCAAAACCTCATATATGTCCTTAGAAAGGCATGACCTAGATTACACCCATTTCCAGAAACTATATCATAGTCCTGCCTCTCAGCGTAGCCCATAACTCACTTTTCTTCAGAATATCCGCAACCTATTGTGCTTGATTTGAAAACGCTAGTCACTCGGGGCGGAGTCTGTGCCTGACACAGACCAGATAAACTCCAGTCATCGCCTCACAATACTTTTTTTTTTAAATTTAATCTTTAAAAGGACAGGCTGCTGGTTAACTGAGAGTCCCCTGTTTGATTGACAGTATCTGTCAGAGGCAATGAACTCCACTTGAACATTGCCTTTATGTTCCTGTGTAAAGTTGTTCAACTGTGACCCTTCCATCTGTTCCAGCTAATCTGAAAGTCATTTAGGCCCGCTTCTCCATTCATCCTAAACACAGCGCATTCTCCTGTTAACACACATATGCAAAGTTGTCGGGCTGTCAGCTACGTAAGGGCTTTTTTTTTCCCCTCCTCTCTCTTTTTTTTTTTTTTTT
>JAAGAY010143944.1:0-37940 GCA_011801015.1 Ardeotis arabs | reverse complement strand
GTGCGGCCTCACCAGTGCCGAGTACAGGGGGACAATTACCTCCCTGTTCCTGCTAGTAACACTGTTTTTGATGCAAGCCAGGATGCCATTGGCCTTCTTGGCCACCCGGGCGCACTGTCGGCTCATGCTCAGCCGAGCATCAATCAGTACCCCCAGGTCCGTTTCCTCCACACAGTCCTCCTAATACACATATTAATGTAATATATTTCTTAGAAATATAATGTTCACATTAAAAATAACATTATTATAGTATCAATTGACTATTGGATTCTTTCTTATTAGAATTCTAGCTGTAATTTTTGTAGCAATATTTGAGATCACAACAAATTTCAAGTTGCTTTTAAAAAAATTGTTTATTTGTTTTTAAAATATTTACAATCATGTTGAACTTGCCCTACAATTAAGGCTTCATTACAATGGCCCATTTTAACAGAATCTTTAATCTTTTATTTGCAAGAAGCTTGGTGAAGTGGCAAAATACCAAACAGAATATATACATGTGTGTATATATATATGCATTTTTCATAGAACCCTGATGAAAAGTGAATTGAAAGCAATATGCATTTTAGCTTTATTAGACTTGAATTATTACATAAACTTAGTTAAAAGTGACATCATATACCCTTATGCTGCTGGATCAGCATATCTGACTAGCACATATTC
This sequence comes from Ardeotis arabs, assembly GCA_011801015.1. Taxonomy (NCBI): domain Eukaryota; kingdom Metazoa; phylum Chordata; class Aves; order Otidiformes; family Otididae; genus Ardeotis; species Ardeotis arabs. The sequence continues at coordinate 37,277 of JAAGAY010143944.1, read as the reverse complement.
CACTTGAAAAGTTATTTTCCATCAATAATTTTGTAGACTTGTGTCCTGAGGCTGTGGAAAGCATTTCCACAGGGTAAACATTTTGAGAGGGTATTGGTCAACAGTGTTCATACCAGGGACAAGTGATGTTCCTCTGGGGTCCATATCGGGACTAGTACTGTTTAGTATCTTAATCAGTGACATAGACAGTGAGATTGAGTGCACTCTCAACAAGCTTGCAGATAGCACCAAGCTGAGTTGATATATCTGAGAGATGGGATGTCATCCAGAAGGACCTGGACAAGCTCAAAAAGTGGGGCCATGAGGTTCAACAAAGCCAAGTGCAAGGTCCTGCACCTGGGTTGGGGCAACCCCTAATATCAACACAGGCTGAGGGAAGAAGGGATTGAGACCAGCCCTACTGGGAAGGACTTCAGGGTAGTGGTAGATGGAAAAAAGGACATGAGCCATCAATGTGTGCTTGCAGCCCAGAAAGCCAATTGTATTCTGAGCTGCATCAAAAGAAGCATGGCCAGCAGGTCAAAGGAGGTGATACGTCCCCTTTACTCTGCTCTTGTGAGACCCCAGCTGGAGTACTGTGTCCAGCTCTGGAGTCCTCAATACAGGCAAGACATGGACCTGTTGGAGCAGGTCCAGAGGTGGGCCACAAAAGTGACCAGAGGGATGGGACATCTCTCCTATGAAGAAAGACTGAGATAGTTGGGTTGTTTGGTCTGGAGAAGAGAAGGCTCCGGGGAGACCTTATTGCAGCCTTTCAATACTTAAAGCGGGCTTATGAGAAAGATGGGGGCAGACTTTTTAGTAGGGCCTGTTGCAATAGGACAAGGGGTAATGCTTTTAAACGAAAAGAGGGCAGATTCAGACTTGATATAAGGAAGACTTTTTTATGAGGAGAGTGATGATGCATTGAAATGGGTTGCCCAGAGAGGTGGTAGATGCCCCATCCCTGGGAACATTCAAGGTCAGATTGGATGGGGCTCTGAGCAATCCGATCTGGTTGGAGATGTCCCTGCTTCTTGCAGGGGGGTTGAACTAGATGACCTTTGAAGGTCCCTTCCAACCCTAATTATTTTGTGATTCTATGACTCATTTGGCTGTCTCCTAATGAGATAGCCTCACAGAATACAAGGCATGTTCTCTCTGGGACTATATTGATACAGAGGTAGAAAAAATTTGCAAGCTTTTCTACTTGCTTTCTTGTTTTAAATAGATATAACTATGTTGAATTTAGAGCAGTAAGAAACTCCTGAGTTTGATAATGAAAATAAAGGTATAGATTTAATCCACCACCAAGTCAAAGCTTTTGAGTCCATACTTACCATTTATATTTTGATCCTAATCACTGTCTCTTTTCAGCAGGCACAAGATATATACCTGTCTAGAAAGGACACTTTAAGATATATTATTCTATTCTATTGCTTTTACTTTTTCTAATGATGGCTTAGGAATAGGCTTCAAATTCTTGGGTTAGCCCTCTTGTTGAAGATTTATTATGATCACTATCCATAGCTTCTTCTGTGATAGTAAAGATGTTTTCCACTGTCCTTTTTGCTTTGTTTCAGTGGTACTGCAAGGCAGTAGAGGGGAAAAGGCTCTGGAAAGAGCTGAACTATTTTGTTGGAACTGAGGAACACTAAAGCCCAGAAAGTAAACTTATTTATAAGAAATTTAAACAGACATCTCTGTTACATTGCCTTTTAGCTACCAAAGGAGTAGAAATTCCCAATTATCCTGAGCCATGTTTTTCCAGGGAAGGAAACAAGAGACACAGCATAAGAATTAGGTGAGGTGAAATTAAAATATTTTTTTATGGCAAAGCTATGGCTAGCTGTGTGGTGCCGTCAACACGCTGGAGGGGAGGGATGCCATCCAGAGGGACCTGGACAGGCTGGAGAGGTGGGCCTGTGCCAACCTCATGCAGTTCAAGTAGGCCAAGTGCAAGGTCCTGCACCTGCGTTGTGGCAATCCCAGGCACAAATACAGGCTGGGCAGAGAATGGATGGAGAGCAGCCCTGAGGAGAAGGACTTGGGAGTGCTGGTGGACGAGAAGCTCAACATGAGCCAGCAATGCGCCCTTGCGGCCCAGAAGGCCAACCGCATCCTGGGCTGCATCAAGAGGAGCATGGCGAGCAGGTCGAGGGAGGTGATTCTCCCCCTCTACTCCGCTCTTCTGAGACCCCACCTGGAGTACTGTATCCAGTTCTGGAGCCCCCAACATAAGAAAGACATGGACCAGCTGGAGAAGGTCCAGAGGAGGGCCACGAAGATGATCAGAGGGCTGGAGCACCTCTCCTATGAGGACAGGCTGAGAGAGTTGGGGCTGTTCAGCCTGGAGAAGAGGAGGCTCCGGGGAGACCTGATAGCGGTCTTCCAGTACCTCAAGGGGGCCTACAAGAAAGATGGGGAGAGGCTGTTCAGTAGGGCCTGTTGTGATAGGACGAGGGGTAATGGGTTTAAAATAGAGGGGGGTAGATTTAGATTGGATATTAGGAAAAAATTTTTTACAATGAGAGTTGTGGAACACTGGAACAGGTTGCCCAGAGAGGTGGTGGATGCCCCATCCCTGGAAACATTCAAGGCCAGGTTGGATAGGGCTCTGAGCAACCTGATCTTGTCAGGGATGTCCCTGCTCCTTGCAGGGGGGTTGGATTAGATGACCTTTGAAGGTCCCTTGCAAGTCTAACCATTCTATGAGTTATGATTCTATGATTCTATTTGTTTACAGAAATCAATAAAAAATTAAGATCACAATGAATTCTTAGTTATACTGTACAACATCTTAAAAAAGATTCTTGTAGGAACAGTCTGGATTGCTTGGTATTATAACTAAGACAAAAGCTTATTTTAAAATGTTTCAGACCATAGACATACAAAAGAAAAACATAGGCATAGCCCTGGAAATTTAACCCAAGAAACTCTTAATGGCTATGGGATAAGCTGAAGCATGCCTTTCTCAAACTGTTTGGCTTCTTATTATTATTTCTGGATACAGAAGGTCTCCATCTCTTCGGAGAAAAAATGCAGAAATGGAAAAAAACCCCATTTTCTTAACCATATTTTACAAATCCACTTGCATAGCTCAAAATTCTCAGATGTCATGAAATTAGTAGCTGAGGATTACTGCCCTATTACTGCCCTGAAAGTATTGAAAAGCTATGCTTCTATATTTTCTATGCACGTTTTCAGGCTTCCCAAGTTTAAAATTGTATTGTATTACTGTTATGAAAGACCACAGGAAATGAAGGGGGATCAGGAAGCCTCACATTTTCATAGAATCGTGGTTTGGGTTGGAAATTACTTTAAAGATCATCTCATTCCAACCTCCCTGCCATGTCCATGGAAAACTTCCTCTAGATCAGGATGCTCAAAGCCCCGTCCAACCTGGCCTTGAACACTTCTATCCACAACTTCCCTAGGCAATCTCTTCCAGTGCCTTACCACCCTCACAGTAAATAATTTCTTCCTTATGTCTAATCTAAATCTATGCTCTTCTAGTTTAAATCCATTACCCCTTGTCCTATCATTACACATCCTTGAGAAAGTTTTCTTGTAGGTGCCCTTTAGGAACTGGGAGGCTGCTACAAGGTCTCCCCGGAGCCTTCTCTTCTCCAGACTGAACAACCCCAGCTTCTGCTCTCTCAGCCTGTCTTCGTAAGAGAGGTGCGCCAGCCCTCTGATCATCTTTGTGGAGCTCCTCTGGACTCGCTCCAACAGGTCCATGTCCTTCTTATGCTAGGGGCCCTAGAGCTGAACGCAGTAGTCCAGTAGTCCTGCTGGCCCCGCTTCTTTTGATGCAGCTCAGGATGCGGTTGCTTTTCAGGGCTGCAGACACACATTGCCATCTCATGTTGAGGTTCTCATCAACCAACACACCCACATCCTCCTCAGGGCTGCTCACAATCCATTCTCCGCCCAGCCTGTATTTGTGCTTGGGATTGCCCTGGCCCATGTGCGGGACCTTGCACTTGGCCTTGTTGAACTTCAGGAGGTTCACATGGGCCCACCTTTCCAGCCTGTCAAGGTCCCTCTGGATGGCATCCCTTCCCTCCAGTGTGTTGACTGCAACACACAATTTGGTGTCATCTGCAAACTTGCTGATGGTGCACTCTATCCGACCGTCCATGTCGCCGACAAAGATGTTGAACAGGGCTGGCTCAATACTGACCCCTGAGAAACACTGCTCATCACTGGTCTCCACTTGGACATCGAACTGTTGAGCACAATTCTTTGAGTGTGATCATCCAGCCAATTCCTTATCCACCAAGTGGTCTGCTTGTCAAATCCTTGTCTCTCCAATTTAGAGAAAAGGACGTTGTGCGGTACAGTGTCAAATCTTTGCACAAGTCCAGGTAGTTAACATCAGTTGCTCTTCCTTTATTCACCAGCACTGTAATCTCAATGTAGAAGGACACCAAATTTGTCAGACACAATTTTGCCAAAAAGAAATTATGCCATGAAATATGTTTCCCTTTCATAACATATACTTACACTCAATCCTGCGGGAGGAGGAGGGAAAAAAAAAAAATCCACTCTCTACCAATAGTAATACCAAAGAAAACCACTCTCCTATTCCATGTTTATATTCACCCTACATCAGTAACTGTTTCCTTGCCCACAGGCTGTTTCTTTGCCCATAGGCTCTGTTTCCAGGCAACTCGTGTACTTACCTCTTTGACACTACTTATACACTGTAAACTTTCCAGTGCATTAACCTGCAATCTTCCTTCATTCTGTACAACCTGCCTCCCTTACAGTCCTTGCATGCTTGCAACTGTCTTGTGCACTTTCTCTGGCATGTGTTTGTCAAAAAATAATCTTTTCAGGACTTCAGGTAGATTGCCTAGCTCATACTTAAATTTTGTTTTTCACCTGCTACTTCCAAGAATACTTTCCTGCCATAGTCGCAAGGCTATCTTAATTATATTAATCACTCTCTCCCAGCTAATACAATTAACTATAATTAGCTGATCCCTTTCTCCCTATACTTCGTTCCCCCAGGGAGATTAGGAATTATTAAACTAGATGAATACCCAATCCTTCTCGCATGATTGTCTCCCAGGAAGAGCCTCCAGGCAGAAAGGCAGGAGATGCATCGCGCAGGCTCTTGTCTGACCCAGCCTGAATGAGCAGCAGAGGTTCCTTGAAGAGGCATTGACTGAAAATGTGTGTTCCATTACAATCACCTTACATGGAGAATGGATGTCATGGCATGGCAGTCTTCTTAATAATTTTAAAATATTTAAGTCTGCTTTGGATTTTCCTGGATTACTAATACGGTTTTTGTCACTAGCACTGCTGCAGAGGCACTTGCTACAGCTACCACAGCATAGTTCTTTTTCTTTGTTTTCATACTGGAGATGAAACTACCCCATACATGTATGGACCTGATTGTCTACTGCTTGGCATGCAGTGTAGTAATGTACAGTTAGATGAGTCACAAAACTGCAGTCATTTACAGTAAATGAGTTGCAAAGGAATCATGTCCTGTCTGCCATTATCATTCTGTCACTATTTTACATTGTAGCTGCTAATGGCCAGGATGCTAAAGCAATCTTCAAGTTCTCATATGATATTTTTCTATAACTGCCATCATCACCCATTGCATAGACACATTTCTCACCAGCTAGTGGTTCCAAGTGTTTTGCCCAGGCTTTTTTTTTATGCAGAAGGCATATGTAAGATCTACAGAGGATGCAAATGTATTTTAAAAATATATATTGAAAAGATAATTTGCCTACTGTGGATGACCTGATGCAGCAGCACAATAATGCTTTTTGAAAGCCTGGTATAATGGAACAAGGAAAACAGGTAAGCATTTCTCAAAAGCGTGCTTATCACCATCAAACAGAGATACCTGCAACCGACAAATGGAAAAAAATCAGCAAAAATACTATTAAAATGGGAAATATAAAACAGTAAATGTAAAAAAATACGTATGTTAGGAGCAATTCTCAATTAGCAGGGATAATGGCAGATGACAGAATAACCTGTTCCAGCTCAAGATCCTCAGGCTGTTGCTGGTACTGTTCCTCATTTCCTGACCTTTTTAGACTCAGCACAAGTGCTTTTAGACTCAGTGCATGTAAAAATGATCAGAACAGGTATAGCGATACAGTGCCAGATTTGAAAGTGTACATCTGCTTACCTCATCCTGAGTCATATTATTTGCATACTTTACCATTCTGATAATTTTTATTGTTGTGACTGTTCATTCAGGGTGCTGACAGTGAAAATTGTAAATGGCCATGCTCCAGGGACAGAAAGCCTACTCATACAGCTCAGCCTCAGGGAGAAATTTCAAACTGAAATCACAAACTGACTTGAACACCTACTGCCATAATTCGTCTGAGTATTTAATAACAATAAAGCAGACACCCTGTGAATGTGACTGCAGGGAGAAGTGACAGTTTCAGGTCTATTGTTTACATGTTCCAAGGCATGTACTGGACTTTAAGTCTTTCTTCTCATGGACAGCTTTACAGTATTGGGGAGGAGAGTGGAAGGAAGGTAAATAGAATGAGAACGCAGCAAGAGATGCAAAAGATCAGAAGGTCACACAGTGGTAGGGGTGAATCACGCAGAGTTAAACCTTTGAGATTGCCCAAAGATTAGATAAGAGCCTAGAACATTTGCTGAATATATGTATGTCTGTCTGTCTGTATATGTTTCCATGTTGTGCTCAAGATCTTGTTTCTTGGCAAAGAGGAAACACACTTTATATATAAAGTCAATAATTTATTGTTGATGGAATCGATGCTTTAATAATATAATCCAAGAATCATTAATAATCCAGATCTATTTAATATAGGAAAATGAAAGAATCCTTCAATGCAGAAAACAATCTCTGTAATAATACAGTTAAAATTGTAAAACACACACTTATTTTCTGCTCTTTTCCTGGTGTAATGCTCACCCTTCCACTGCTCCTCTGAACCCTAATGTTGATGATTTCACTCTGGTAGTGGTGGTAGGGCGTTACAGGGAGATATTGGCACCTGGAGTCCTTTGCTGGTACAAAGTTATGTTTGTATTTATGGTTTCTTCTTCTTCACATTAGGGATCCACATGGGGTCATATTTATGTGTTTGCCAACAGACATACATCTTACTATTTCTTAAATGGCCTGTTTCTCCACATTACATTCAGGTTCCTTATATGGTGCATTTTACATATGTTGGATATTTCTTTTTTTACTCTCTTATTTATCCTGAAACTTGTTTTCATCCTGCTTCAGGTCAGCATTTCTTTAACTGACCATTGGTGACTTTATAGCTGTGGGGCTGCCAGTGCCAAGATTGTGGCCCTTTTCCTATCACTCTATGCCTATACTTTCCATGCTGCATCCTGTGCCACCACTCCTTAAGCCTTTGCAATTGTACCTGGTCTTTATTTCTCTGAACTCCTACTTTCCAGTATCTGTATAAAACCATGGTACCATAAGGAGAAGAAAAACAAACTAGCTGTACTCACTTATTCAGAAGGAGGTAAAGATGCAGGCAGGTCAATAAAGGTTTGAATATTACAGGGCTAAAGGGGTACAGTGTGTGATACAAAGACGTTCATTGTCCCTGGAAACACTGTCCCTGGAAACATTCAAGGCCAGGTTGGATGAGGCTCTGAGCAACTTGATCTAGTCAAGGATGTCCCTGCTTCTTGCAGGGGAGTTGGATGAGATGACCTTTGAAGGTCCCTTCCAACCCAAACCATTCTATGATTCTGTGATTGTTGCTTTTATACTATATGCGTAGATATATGCAAACCTTCGTGTATATACATTTATCTATATGTGTATATACACAAACATATATTTATATTAACACTGTTTTCTACATTGCTTTTTTGCAGTCTTGCAAGTGGATGCTTTTAGAAGATTGAGACACAAGCTTCACCTTCACATTTTTTTACATGGTGTCAGTGTGACAAGCATAGACAATCATATTCCAGAAAATAGCTCCTTCCATGTTTCTATGGAGAAATCACCCCTTTTTCTGAATTCTTGACACTTAAGTTATAATTACTGGGGTTTCATTACATATTGGTTCAATTGTCACAAATATACCTAATGGAATCCACTTTAGCATTAATGGATGCTAGCTCATAGCACATGACAGACCACTTCTGAATTTGGCTGAAAGTATTTTTATCTAATCTGTAAATCTAATGTATCCTGAAAAGCAAAGCACATTAGTCTTAACTTACCAGGAAAACATAGATACATAGATGAACTTCAGAAATAATTGTTTAATTCACATCTTACCTTTTTAATATCTGTCTTGGAAATTAATTTGCTGTAAGAAACAATGTAGTTTCAGTATGGCTTACTGTTTTCATGGCTAGCGAAAAATACTGTGACACAATGAAAACAGAATTTGCCATTAAAGCACAGCCTCATTATACAGCAGGGCATGCTGGAAGTGTCGGAGTCTTTGAGTGTCACCGTGATTAGTGATACAGAACAGAACAGTAAAAAGATGAGTCATAAATGGGACACCTGTGGGTGGGTGGAAGTTGCTCAGAGATTAAGGGCACAGGGGACATAGCAGGAAGAAAGAAATACTAGAGTGGAGGAAAAGTGGAAATAATTTAATTTAAAGAAGAAAATCTGGAAGCAGGGGGAGTAAGGATTTAACTGAACTCTAAAAGGTAGCCCAGGAGAAATTACTTACAATAGATGTGTCAGAACAGAAGGAGCATGTGGAGGTGGCACGTCTCCTTTAATACAAGACTACAGACATACACCTTTTGACTTTCCATTTGTGCCCTCCAACGAAGTAACTTTGCTCTTAGGTTTATAAATGTTCATAGTCTTACTTCAGATGAAAGGAGGAGGTTAGCAAAGAGTACTCATTAAAATGTCTAGGATCATCTGGCTTCTTTAGACTGAAATACCTTCGTAAAACATTTATAGAAGTAGTGGAGGCAGATGTTTGAAGGAGGCAGTAACAACCAACATGCAACAGGCTTAGGAGCTGCCAGAAGCCTCATAGCCAGATCCAGAAGAGGATGCATTTGTGGTAGATTACTATCTTGCAGAAAGTTGCCCTGGTTCTAAGAGTGGAGGACACAGTACTGTCCTCTGGGTAGGTAGCTACATACCCATCCCTGAGAGATAGAGAACAAGAACTATATAAAAATCATTGCTGAATAAAGGTAAATAGTAGAAAGGAAGAAGAAATGAAAAACAAAACAAAACAAAACAAAACCAATCAATAAAACACAGAAACAAAACAAAACAAAACATAGCAAGACACAAAGTGTATCAGCAATTCTACTCTGTATGGAAATCAGACCACTCCTAGGAAGTCTGTAAAATCTACTCTATATACAGGCATGTACATACCTTTACCAGTGGAAATGAATCATTCAGTTAACAACTAAAATAGGGAAGGCTGCAATGGATTGTAATGTGAATTTCCTGACACATAGAAAATTCTGTGCATAGAATTTCCATCCATACAAATACTCACAGGACTCCATCTCTTTTGTCAACTTTATTTGAAATTAGAGAGCTAAGGGGAAAAACTTAATAACGAACAGATTGTTATGATTCTATGCAAATGGTTGTATTCATTATGAAAATTAGACTGTGATAGTAGTATGAATGCTTATAGGTGTTGAGCATGAGTATAGCCCATATATATGCATAGATATAGGCTTAGATATATATCTATTTGCATATTTGAAAATATCTTTATATAAATATACATGTGTATAACACTGCATAGTATAGATACTTAATTTGAAGGTCATAGAATTTTACTCAGTACCTTCAGGCTCAAAAACCAGTATCTACAAAGTATTCTGAAATCTTCAAAATATAAGTGCTACAGCAGTGCTGAGTATTATTGAGAAATGTTTTGTATAGAGGAATACTATAAGAAACATTTTTTAACAAATTTTTATTCTATTTTATTGCATAACAAAATAATAAAAGTGGTTGATGGAACCTAAAGGAATTAATCATCATTCTTACTCCTTCCCTCTTCGTTGGGATTCTTGTGATTGATAGATCTTTCTGCTTAGCTCTGTGTTATGTGGTCCGTAAATGAGATTTATGAGAATCTATAACTTGCAACGTTTCTTAAGGCAGAGACCATCAAGATTACATTTGAAGACTTACATAGAGTAAGTCTTCAACTGTAATCCTAGCTGAGGGAAACAGATAATCTGTTAAGAAAACTTCTGTGCTGAGGTCCTCCGCAGAGGATGATCAGGTTGGGGAGCATTTAAACAAATTGGACAGACATAAATGCATACGCCTGATGAGATGCTCCCAGAAGCACTAAGGCAGCTGGCCAAGGTCATTGCAAAGCTATCCCTGGTTATCGTTGTTTTCAGAAATCTGCAGTGTCTTCATTTTATTCTTATTTTTAAAACTCTGGAATTCAAGGAAGTCAAAATACTGTGAATAACTATGAATATGAATTAGCTAAGCTTTAAGACAAAAATCATTGTATGGAAATCTCACTATCCCAGTAAGAAGGAAAAGGGCAGTAAAGGAGAAAGTACAATTCATGTAAACTATCCTGAATGTCACTCGTTAAACTAATATGTATCATCCATTCAAATATAGATGCATATTCCTTGTTGTGAAATACCATATTGATCTCTTCAGTTTTACTGCAGTACATAGACGTATCTTCACACATCTTTCCTGGTAAATTGGGACTTAATCTCCCATCGATATTTGATTTAGTCTTAGTCTCCTATGCTTTATATCTTAATGACATTATTGTTACAATTGTATTTCACTGTATTATACCAGTTTTGTATTTCTCTTCAGATAAAGAAAAAAAAAAAAGTGCGATGATCTCTACTTATAGAAGTAGATGTTTTTTAGCTTCTGGTGATCTAAGAAATTCTATCCTCCTACTCATTGTTAGGACAGCTGGCAAGAGCTGTGTGCAGCTTTTTCTGAAACAGCTTCCAGGTAGAAGCATTGTCATCTGCAGACAGGACAAGCGCTGCTTACCTCTTAAAATGATCTCTCCATTTATTATGAAGCAGGTCAAGTTTATTGAGTTATCTCTTCAGTTTTTGTTTGAGCAGGGATTGATTTTGAAGCTTTTAACTGGTCTAATTTTTCTTTTCTTTGCCTAGATACATTCTGCTTTATCTTATCCCCTATTAAGATGGTGATGGTCTTGAAGGATCCAAGGAGACCAGACAGGATATTTCTGTATTACTTGTAGTGAGCTGGAATACTGGCGCAGCAGATGTGTTCTAGAAATTAGATATAGGACTCTATTTAAGGATAATTGAAGAATCAGCTACTGTTAATCCTTTAATAATTGTCTTGATGAAAAAACAGCAATGCAGGTTAATTTGCAGAAACAAGATTATTTGCAAATTAGAAGCTGACTCTGGCCAAGAGATTATAACCATCAATATATTTAGTTAAACTCCATGTATCAGTGAACTGCTTTACATACATATCAGTATATTTGGTTTATTGATTCAGTAAAAGGGTATCTGAGAAGCAAAAATGCTCTGGGTCTGACTATCTGAATTCTTATAATATGTATTTAAGAATAAGTGAACATAATAAAATCAGCTCTCAGAATTCTTATAATATATATTTAAGAATAAGTGAACAGAATAAAATCAGGTCTCATAGATCAAATGTGCAATGGTCTGAATCAGGCTCTTTAATGAAAACCAGTGCTAGACAATGGAGTAAGGGATTTCTGCATTAGTACAGCACAAGTAGCTTTGCCACATGTCGTGTTGAGGTTCTCATCAACCAACACACCCACATCCTCCTCCTCAGGGCTGCTCACAATCCATTCTCCGCCCAGCCTGTATTTGTGCTTGGGACTGCCCTGGCCCATGTGCGGGACCTTGCACTTGGCCTTGTTGAACTTCAGGAAGGTTCACATGGGCCCACCTTTCCAGCCTGTCAAGGTCCCTCTGGATGGCATCCCTTCCCTCCAGTGTGTTGACTGCAACACACAATTTGGTGTCATCTGCAAACTTGCTGAGGTTGCCCTCTATGCCACTGTCCATGTCGCCAGCAAAGATGTTAAATAGGGCCAGGCCCAATACCGACCCCTGAGGAACACCGTTCATCACTGGTCTCCACTTGGACATCAAACTGCTGAGCACAATTCTTTGAGTGTGATCATCCAGCCAATTCCTTATCCACCAAGTGGTCTGCTTGTCAAATCCTTGTCTCTCCAATTTAGAGAAAAGGACGTTGTGCGGTACAGTGTCAAATCTTTGCACAAGTCCAGGTAGTTAACATCTGTTGCTCTTCCCTTATTCACCAACAAGGTAATCTCATTGTAGAAGGCCACCAAATTTGTCAGGAACTATTTGCCCTTAGTGAAGCCATGTTGGCTGTCACCAATCATCTCCTTATTTTCCATGTGCCTGAGCATAGTTTCCAGGAGGATCTGATCCATGATCTTGCTAGACATAGAGATGAGACTAACTGACCTGTAGTTCTCTGGGTCTTCTTTGTTCTCCTTTTTAAAGATGGGAGCTTTGTTTCCCCATTTCCAGTCAGTGGGAACCTCACCGGAGTGCCACAACTTCTCAAATATGATGGATAGTGGCTTGGTAACCTCATCTGCCAGTTCCCTCCAGACTTGCGGATGCTTCTCATCAGGTCCCATGGACTTGTCTGTCTTCAGGTTCTTTAGATGGTCTCAGACCTGATCTCCTACAGTGGGTAGTTCTTCATGCTTCCAGTCACTGCTTTGCCTTCTGCGAGTTGCGTAGTGTGGCTAGACTACTTACTGCTGAAGACTGAGGGAAAAAAGTCATTGAGTACCTCAGCCTTCTCCATGTCCTTGGTAACCAGGTCTCTCGTTTCCTTCTGGAAAGTGCCTACATCTTCCCTACTCTTCCTTTTATCCCTGATGTACCTATAAAAGCTTTTCTTGTTGCCTTGACATACAAAGCAACAAGTATTTGATTTAATTCTAATAGCACTGTAGCTTTCTTAACCTGGTCCCTGGCTGCTCAGACAATTTCTCTGTATACCTCCCAGGCTACTTGTCCTTGCTTCCACCCTCTGTAGGCTTCCTTTTTCATGTTTGAGTTTCTCCAGAAGCTTCTTGTTCATTCATGCAGGTCTCCTGGCATTTTTTCCCAAACTTCCTCTTTGTAGGGACGCATCGCTCCTGAGCTTGGAGGAGGTATTCCTTGAATCAGCTTTCTTGAGCCCCTCTTTCCTCCAGGACTTCATCTCATGGTACTCTACCAACAAGTCCCTGAAGAGGCCAAAGTTTGCTCTCCTGAAGTCCAGGGTAGTGAGCTTGCTATACGCCCTTCTCGCTGCCCTAATGATCTCTATCTCTGCCACTTCATAATCACTTCAGCAAAGACTGCCCTTGAGCTTCACATTCTCCACCAGTCCCTCCTTGTTGATGAGAACAAGGTCCAGCACAGCACCTCTCCTCCTTCTTGGAGAAGGAAGTTATCATCAACACATTCCAAGAACCTTCTGGAAGATTACCAGAATCAAATTCTCTCTACTTTGGAGTTGTTTATTTATTTTGTTCTGTCATACCTTTACAAGGGAACAAAAAAAATCTCTCCAATGTACTTTTAAATTTTCCGTAGGAGTTACTGCCTTTCATCTTGGTGCCACAAGTCAGCTCGACTAGCCTTCTCTTATGAAAAGAAAGATACTCTACTCATTAAACTAGGGCTTTAAACTGCCTAATTATTTTTTTTACTTTTTATTATATTGGGATTTGAAAAAGCAAATTAGCTGCTATTATGATGAGGACTTGATCTATAATTCTACAGCAAGTGTCTAGATTTAAATAACTTAGGTCAAAGGGGAGCAATAATCTTAATGACCTTCATTCTGAAAAGCCTTCCTGAAAGGACTGGATGTTGAATGTGTTATTAGATACTTGAAATGATTTATATTTTTAAAATATTGTCAAGATAGAAAGCAAAAAGAGTAAGAGCTGTGGGGTATTCCTTAAATACTATTTGTCAGCTGTAAAGAATAGCTTTCAAGATTTTATAAACAGATATACCCATTTACACACATATGGGAGAAACTTTAAGCTCAGGGTGGGTGATTGGTAGAAATGAGGAAAGAGGAAGCTTAAAGAACTGCTGTGACAAAATGTTAAATGAAATTGTAGATGGAAGAGAAACAGTGCATGCAATACTCTGGAAATACTGCAGTTGCCAATAATGATTCGGTTTCACTCAGTGATTTCTAGAATCATGAAATCACTGCTCCAGATCCCAGAGTTTGGAGAGTTTTCCTAAGAGAATATTAAAAAAAAATTGACTTGACAACTTAGAACTAAACTGATTGTCTCAATGTAAAAATCCAGTTAAAATTAAAGTAAGGATCCAGAGGAAAGCTGTTTTTCAACTTAAGTTTCTGAGGATTTAGCATTTTTATAACACATACAATGTTCTTTCAACACCAACAGTGTTGTCTACCTCACAAGACTGAGTTGTTATTTTCTGCTGATGACAGTGGTGACAACACTTCTCTAGAAGGATGCATGGTGGTTTCTTTCCTGGCATACCCTGGCCTTCATCCATAACTGTGAGGTGAGAGTGGGCTTCATATCTCTTGCTGAAACCATGTCACTAAGATTAATTTGTCCAATGAGAGGAAGCCTGCAGAGGGAGCATAAGCGTGTGCCCTGGAAATACCAAGTTCTAGAACAAGGAGTTTGCATAGCTACAGCATTTTAAAATTCCTGTACAATGGACAACTTAGGTATTTTGAAGTTGCTACAGCCAAGGCAAAGGGACATTTTTTAATTTTGCTGATGTAAATGTCTTTGTAAGAAATTAAAACAATAGATGGTGTCGGTAGCTGCCTCTTATCTCAATCATTTTGTGGATCTTCCTATGCAGTGAGAAGTTCACACACACCTATGAGTCACAAGCAAATAAAAGTTAATCTTGAAAAATATCTTCATGTTCTATGCTCATTAAAGCCGTCTGTGTGCTCTTCACAGAAGTGTGATCCTAGATGCAGCTGAACACTGACAAAGCCTATGAGAGCCATACTGCCCTGGGCTGCTCTGCATGGGCAGGAGAACCAAGAGCTGAAGGTGACAACAGGTCAGGCACAGGCAGGGCAGCCACACCAACAAGGCATGAGATCTGAGCAAGATGAGTTCCAGGGATGATAACCAGGGCCAGCCAGGAGTCCAGTGATTGCCAAGAAAGCCCATACTGAGGACAAGCCAGAAAGTTACATCAGCAGGTTCAGATTCAGATCATCAAGAACAAGCAAAGTTGAAGAATATCTTGGGCAAGGAGCAAGGACATTAAATTATACAAATATTCATAACTCATCTTCCCTATGAATTTCATTCTGGAGAGCCATGAAGCAGAAAATAATTGAATAATTAATAAATAATAAAATTTAAACATTACATTCTAATTATTGTTACAAATTAATAATTGATAATTATTAATAGTCTAATATTATAAATAAAATAATAGAAAAATAATAATATTTACCAAATTGGGAATTCCACATGGTTTTCAAAGTAACTGTTTCCATAATTAAATTTGTTGTCTTTTAGGAAAGCTGATCTCAAGGTTATATTCCAGTCATTATATTACTCACAAGTAGATTTTTGTAGTGATTTTAATTATTCATTATCATGAGTCATCACTTATGCAAACAAGTTTTTAAGCCTACGGTTCCTTTGGGCACTTTTTGTAATGCTTTCCCTGAGAATTCATAATTTACTATCAGTGCCTTAGGGCTGGCATATTTTTATTTCTGTAACCACACTGTATAGCCTGGTGACCTAGTTGGATAATTGAAAAGCAAGAATAAAGCTTAAGTAAAGCACAGCCAGTATGCAAACAGTCATGCAAAACACGCAATTTTTGTATGTTGATCATGACATTTTCCTTTCCAACTTTATGTAAAAACAATTGTTTTAGAGATAACCATAGGAAAATCAAATTGTAAAGGATTTTTGAAGAAAATGTGTGCTATATGAATTGATGTTTTCAGTCCTTTTGCTTGGCCTTCTTTTCTTCTCCATGCAAAGACAGCAATGGTTTAATCGCGTTATTCAAATTATCACGAGCTGGTGTAATTTTAGCGCTTTATTTACTTTGCTGTGCACCTGATTTCTATGACCCAAGGTCTTTATTGCTTTAGCTAGAGTACTTCTGTCACCTGAAGTGTTGATGTTTCTTCTACTAATTGGTTTTCATGTTTACTGCCGCTGAAGTACTAAAGAAAGGATCTATATGATCCCTCTCTAAGTAGTGAGGAAATATTTCAGCACTGAACTTTATTACATTCTCGCTCCCTCCTTAGTATTTCCTCTTTACCACCTGCTTGGCTTCATATTGTTTGTTCTCTTTGCCTCTTAATTTAAGACTGCTAATCGTCTGTTAATGCAGTTTCAATGAAACATCCCTTGCATGAAACCTCATCAGCTACCTCATTACCAAATCTTATTGAAGTCACTACACCTATTATTACCTGGCCAAATTTCTATTTTGTTTTGTCATTGAGAGTGTAGGTAAGGAGAGATTAAGTTACGTGAACACTAATAGGAAATAGAAAAAAAATATTAATTTAACTTAACCTTGGTACAATAAATAAATGTTTCACCACTTTAAAAAATAGACTTTAGCTTAAATTAGACTTAACAGAGGCTTCTGTTTACTTCCCAGTACAGCTGGATATGACATTCAGCTACTGTTAATGTATGCAGCAGCCAAATCAAGTATGTGTAATGAAGTATTCGGAAAGACTAACTGCTCAAAACAATTTCTGTAATTAGAGAATATAAAATAAATAAGCAATTTAGTCAAATATAATAACACTTATTAGCATTTTCAATTAATGGTTATTTGATCTTCTCATCTTACACTGAGGCAGGAGATAAGCATCCTATAAAGAAAAGGCACAAGTCATAGGGTCAGCATATAAAAGTGTCAATTTTGCAGAGTTCTACAGTTCTCCCGGTATAAGAATGTATTTTTTCCTTTAAGTATATCTAAGTCCTCGGAACAGCTGTGAGCCTAATCTTATTTAAAGATATATTTTTGCACTGCAGATATTAAATAATAGTCAAATGAACGTTTCATGGGCTTTGTAACATTTTTAAGAGATTAATTTTCTCCTTACTCAAAGTTATTAATTAGAAGAAATATGATCATGTATCATACATTAATGGGCATGTTCTCCAAATAATGTAACTGGAATACTAAGCAATAATGAAAGCCATGTGTGTACAAGAACTTAGCCTTTACAATCTAATACTTATCTTGTAGGAAAGAATTACAGTTAACACAAGATTTAATATCTAAACAACGTGTTGCTCAGGAAGGCTGTCAACCGATTGCTGTGGTGAGTAGATCCATTTCATAGAATCATAGAGTCATAGAATGGTTAGAGTTGGAAGGGACCTTAAAAGGTCATCTAGTCCAACCCCCCTGCAAGGAGCAGGGACATCCCCCACTAGATCAGGTTGCTCAGAGCCCAATCCAACCTGGCCTTGAATGTTTCCAGGGATGGGGCATCCACCACCTCTCTGGGCAACCTGTTCCAGTGTTCTACAACTCTCATCATGAAAAATTTTTTTCCTAATATCTAATCTAAATCTACCCCCCTCTATTTTAAAACCATTACCCCTAGTCCTATCACAACAGGCCCTACTGCATTTGTTTGCTTCCTCTGCAGAAGCTGAGCAAGCTTTCCATACTGCACCTTGCTAGTGTGTTTATCACACTCCAGAAGTGTGGACACCCAACAGAGTAAAAGGAAAGTTCAATTTTCATGGCGACAGCAGCTTTAGCACATTCTTTTTAGTGTACTGATAAGTATAAAATCTATGAGATTGTGATGCCAGAATTTAAATTCACTGAAATCCTTGAAGTGCCAGTAAAAGAACAGAATATTTCTTGTAATATCTGCTGAGATGAGCAAATTTTCCTTAGAGAAGGACCAGTGTAGAAAAATTTCCTAAACCAAATGTAGTGAAATATCTCATATTCCTGAATTTCAAAGTGAATACTTAGATTATGAGGCCAGAATTCAACTTCAAGTGATTTTAATCTCATATATGTAATTCAGACTGTAGAACTTTTTGTTATTCTTGCATGAAGTCCAGCAATTTTCTAGTGCAAAGCCTGTAACTCTACATGTTCAAAATTAATATAAAATATGTATTTCTTAGAGTTCTGTATAAGGTTGATGTGTAAACTTTAGTTATCATGTGCTCTATATAGTTGTCATACATATTCTTACTCAGATGGGGATCTAGAATATCATCTTCCATCAAGACAAATAGTCTTGAGTTGTAAGCTAGAATTTCTCTTCATTCTAATTTGTTCTGATGGCTATCATACTCACAACTAAATTGTTTTTTCCTCATTTAAATATGACTTTGAGTCATTAATGTTGTTATGCTTTTCTCAACTAGATCAACAGGTCCTTTAGAAAGATTTTTATAGGGTAAAGAAGACTTACTCCATCTCTTAGGCCTTAGAGCTAAATGCATAGAGCTTCTAAAATCTGTCTTTACAATAACAAAGTTTTTGTAGCCCTGTAATTTGTCGTTCTTTTCTCCTTATTCTCCACTGCTTTCTAAAGTTGATTCTCATAACTGAATTTCATTGTTCTATTTATCCCATTGACATTTTTATAAAAGGTAAAAATAACTTTCCCCTCTTTGTTATGGTTCTGTTTGTACTTCAGAACACCTTGTATCCTTGACTGGCCTGTGTTCTTGCTGTGTCGTATCCACATTGCAGATCAGTACTGTGTCCTCTATGAATTATATCTGAAGTAATTTTTAAAATTTACTTTTACATCAGTAGTTCAGAATTTAAAAGAATGTCAAAATTAATGTTAACACTTAATGGAACTCCTTAGATACGTCCGATTTGCCTACTAAACACTACTTTTTACTGTCTGTCAATTAGTCAGTTCTGAATCCCTTTTTCAAGGGATTGTGAAACTTACATGCTAATTTTTTAAGTCTGTGCGACTTTAAATCATACCTTTGTAACATCCTAAGTATATTATATCTGCAGTCACCGTTGTCAGTCAAACTTGTAATAACATCAGAAAATGAAATCAGTTTTGTTTGATAAGACCTATCCTCTATAATATTGATTGCATTTATATTCCTCTTAATTTAATTATGTATTGTTTGAATCACATGTCAGCTTTCCATTCTTCTGCTCAAGAATGATAACATGTTAATCAACCTATACTTTAGCTGCATCATCCTGCTGTCTCCATTGGCATACTATTAACTCTCTTCTTATCTTCAGAAATGACACCTCTATTCCATTATTGATTAAAAATAAATAGCAGGAAGCTGGAAAGAACCTCAGCCAAATCTTTAAGACTCTTTGATTCATTCAGGTTATCCACACCTGCTAATTTAAGAGGGTCTTTACAAAGAGAGTAAACAAGTGTGAAGAGTGTTTGTCTTGCTTAAATAATGTGATATTAGGGACTTTGTTTAGGTTTCCATCTTTGAAAGAAAATGTCATGTTTATGAACAAAGCATGATCACAGGGTCTCTGTTACCTTGAGCACAGGTGGCATTTCCAATATTCAGAGCTTCTAGGCACGTGTTTCCAGCTGGTCTCAGCTCTCCCTCTTACTTTCCGCCAAGGGACACACTACAAATGCTTCTCTAGAGTATATGTTTTCTATTTCTGTTGTACAGAAATGCACTTGAAGTCCCTACAAAGTTCAAAACCCTGTTATTGACAATGTGAATTATTTTCTCTAGATAGTCATTACTGAGAGACAGAGAAACAGAAAGAGAAAGGGAGACAGAGAGAGTGAGAGACTGAGCATAGTTGGTTCAGTCTGAGAGAGTTTAGATGATATGCTTTCTTTCTTTCCAGGCTCTGACTACTCTTATCTACTCTTGATCTTATCTGCCTAGTACTCTTAATACCCACAATTTATTCAAACTCTTTCCCCATTTTGTCACTACAATCATCATCACAGTAAAAAACTACTGGTAGTAGAGGAACTATTATGTCCTTAAGGCAGCCAAGTATATATGAAGGAGAAAGTTTTGTTGCTCCTGTTGACATTTGAGCCTATCTGTAGGTATCATATTTGATATATTAAAAAACGTGGACTTATGAATAAACCAGTATGCACCTAAGGATGCAACTATCTATCCTGCATTAGAAACGTATCTATTCATCACTTATTTTTCTGTATGTTACTAGATGAATGGCACCTCATCAAGGGAATGATAATATATCACTTTTCCATCTGAAGATTTTGTAGTAGATCACTTATCACCCAGCCCAAGAGATAAGATATTTAAAGTTACGAGCAAAAAGCCTGAAACTTATAGTGTAAATGTGGTGTAAAAGGAGTGCTCTAAAACAGTGCAAATGGAAGACGGCAAGTTTTGATGGCATAATCATAGAGTTGAAATACCTAAAATACTTTAAACTTATCAGGAAAAAAATCTTCCAGGAGTTCCCTTGTGAAATTAATAAAAATATAAATTGTTGGACATTAAATTAATTCCACAAAATTAGTTGTTTGAAGATTCATTAGAAATAGATACATCAGTATTCTTCTAGCCACAATTCTACAGAGTTACCACAATGCTGTGTTTTTTTAGCTTTGAAAATCAGTTAAGGCTAACATTGTAATTTCTACTTGGTGTTTGTACCCATCAGAGTGCCACTTGGTGGTGCTCATCCATTTAACACTTGCATTGCAAATGGCACTAGCACTAATTAAAAAACACCCATCTGAAACATGCAGTCCTGGAAAAATACATATTTTAGACCTAAGAGTACCCACACTTTTTAAGTTCACTGTTGCATTAATCCTCCATTTCTACATCACATTAAAAAGTATGCATTCTATGTCTGTTTTTAAAAAACAGCTGATGTTGAAGCTTAAGTTTACTAAGTACTTTCCCCTCAAATCATTGGTAACCCTCCAAATCTTAAATTATTCTAGAAAGAAGTGTGTGAATCAGCTAGCTGAGAATAATGCTAAAATTAAAATGTGCTCCAGGCATATTGTTTAGTTTTCTATCTTCATGAAATAACAAAGTGTGAGCCACTGAAATTAATTCTTCCATCAGGATTATTGTGTGGTTCACAGCTCTGAATATGAATAGATATGAGATCAATAAGCTTTTACCATTTATAGCCCTTAAAATCTATATCCAAATCTCAGAAATCAGAGTATAATACCACAGAATAAAACTGCTCAATAAGAAACATACTCAGGACAGTATCTGAAGAGCAGGGAAAGAACATCAGCCCAAATTTCTGGTAACAGAAGATTAAGAAAAATAAGAAATCTTTAGCTCTGATAGTGAGGAATTACACTGGGCCACTTTCGGGGGCTTTCTGGTGGGTAAGATGACTTTTGCCATTGTTTTACTTGCCTTTCAGAGTGACCTAGATGTGATCCTGCTCACCAGCTAGCAAAACTGTCCTGTCACAGAAACAACTGCTCCTGGCTTCCATTAAATTCATAATGCAGAGTAAGATCCTCCTTACAGAATTTTGCCCTGTGAGAGGAGCTCACAGCTTCTAATACGTGTGGGCTTAGTAGGAACTGGAAGCCACCAGGCCATTAATGTCTTTGGCCACAGTCCTTTCATTTTGGCACCACACCTTACAAGTCCCCTGTGCTTTGAGCAAAGAATTTTAATTTACACATTGAGTGATAGTAAAGAAAAGATGATACAGGTTAAATTAGAATGGAACTAAAATGAAGCCTTAGAAAGGAAAGCATTAGATGAAGAAAGAAACACTACTTTAGGTGCAATTTAGTGAAGCTGAGGGATTCATTTCCTCAGAAGTTTAAAGGAATGAGAAATGCAGGTGGATTTTGAAATGGACTAAATCAGTATCAATTGCTTTAGTGACTACCAATTGCTTTTGAGTTATGCTAGCTGAGAAACCTAATAATATCTCATATTTGAGGAGAGACAACTTATTAACTCGCAGAGACAAATAAAAGAACAGTTTTATGCCATGTTTATTAGAGTGCAATTAACTGGGATGCTTTTAACACCTTTCTTTAATGCAGCAGGTATTGGTTCTTATAATACTTGGCCTCATTTATGGAATACTCTACCATTTCTTGTGAGGCCCCACAACTGCAATTTGCTTCTCAGAGTTTATCTTGATGACACAGTTAATCTTCATTTCACTCCTGTTTTAGGATCCATCCACACATAAGAATGCTGGAGTGAAGTAGAGCTATTTTCTTTCCTTTGGGAGTTCATTGGGGAATGTACATACCAGCCCAAATTATCACAAGTCATCAGTGACTAAAATTGAATATATATATATTTTTTAACTTACTGTTATTCAGAAAGTTGTCAAACTGCATCACAATGAACTCAGACATTTCCATGGGTTTTCATGCCATGATCCTTCCCTTCCTCTGTGGGGATGATTTGCTACTGTGTCTTTGTCTCCTTCTGTTTTTTAGAGGTGGTTATTCTAGCACTTCTTGAAGTGCTGGAAAAGGTTTAGCATCTTGAACAAAACACTTAAAACTACAAACAAATATATCACCAAAATTAAACTCATGTTAAAAAAGAGAAACTAGTTCCTTTCACACCTTAAACAACCAATTGTTTTCTTCCTGAAATGCATTTTTGTCATGTTAATAGCATCTCTTTAAAGTTCCTTTTAATTTTTAGAGTATCCCTTTGATTTGAATTACAAACTGCATACCATATTACAGGGGAAATATTTGTTTTCTTTCTTATTAATCATTACCCAAATTCTTTGTCAGATATTTAAAACAACATGTATTCCCTCTAATCCATGATTACAAGCTAAATGTATTTATTTATTAACTGGTAGGCTGCATCCAATAATGAGGTAGCTCCATCTGCTTCATGCTTGGGTAGACTTATGGTTGTCATCTGTGACAGCTCAATTCTGTGTGCTGATTGCTTTAGAATTTTGCAGCAATAGAGTTTCATCCTTCCATTTTCCTTAATAAGGTTGATAGAATTTGTAATTACTGATCAGGTCTGCTTGCTCTGTCTTCTTTATAACATGCTGAGCTAATATAAAATCTAAAAATAAAGAGAACTAAGAAATAATATTTATAAACATTCTTCTTCTACATAATGATTAGTATATTTGCTTTTATTTAAATTTTTTTTCTCTCTTTAATTCTGCAAGGACCATGCCTCTTCTATCAATTAATGTTTTGAAATGGATAACCCATGAATGTGTGAGGAACACCCTTTAACCCCACTGGAATAAAGCTGCTGTAATTAGACTAACAAGGGAAAACCAGATATTTGAATGAAAATCTTTCATTTTCTAAACCACAAAGTTCAGTTGGGTTATATCCTGTAGATCTCCACTGTTTGTGACTTTACAAGCTACGTCTCTTGTTGAAGAGACCTCTTCAAAGACAGCAGCAATTTTCTCATCTTCAGGTGCAGAAGCAAAGTAAAATCAATTCTAGAACAAGAGGAAAATATGTTAGATATAGAAATGAGGTCACTGAGCTGGTTCCAGCATGGCTTTACATCTCAGCAATGTGGCCACAGAAGATTAAGCATCAAATCACACCACATAATTCTTTACCGGTGTTACCTTATCATTCTATTAATTCTTTGTATAAGAGATAATTTTAAACGAATTTCTTTTTCAGCTTTTGTGCAAATGCCAGAGAAAAATAAAAAGTGACCTTGAAACTCATTGAAACTCATGGTTAGAGACTCAGGCCAAGTTAGAAAAAGAGCTTTCTCAATACTTTTTGAATGCGACCTAATACACTGGGATTTATAGATTATTTTCTGGAAAAATAATTGTCAGGAGTTTAGGTTATTCTTATGCTTTTTACAAGACTAATCACTGGACAGGACATATTTAATATTTAGTTTTGAAAGAACAGTGACTTAAACAGTTAAATAACTCCACAGGAACTCTAGATAGATGATAGAATGTATTTAGCTTCTTTTCAGAATTCCTCTAAAACACCAAGAACTCTTTATTGTTTTTCAGGAGTAGTCAAAAGATAGACTTTTCAGAATGCTTACAGTGCTTTTTCTGTTAAATCCAATGTTTCTTTCTCATATGAAGTTTCACAGTTTTGCTGTATGTATTTTCATATTCCTTTAAGGGTATGTGCAAAGACACATTTGATTGTATGAAATAGTCCTGTATAAGAAAATATAAACTCTCTGAAAGGATTAACTTCTTCATGAAATGCCTATGGTGAAAATTTTTATCAATACAAATTGTCAAATTCAATAACAGCACTTATCCCAAACCTCACTTTGATTTCAGGAAAATTTCTTACAAAAAATGAAGAATTTAAGCACACAGTCTACCTGTTTTTTATGTCTTTGTGCTTCCATTTATTCTAGTAGTATTAACACTCCTCACAATTTTTAATATACTTATCCTGCTACATATCTCCAGTAGTCTGTAGAGCCCACTGAACTGCAATAGCTTCCTCCTTGCAAAGCTAGGTCCTGTAGCCCTATTTGTATCTCCTTTTTCTTTTTCTCTTGTAGTGTTCATAATCAGAATTCCATTAA
The DNA here is from genome assembly GCA_011801015.1 of Ardeotis arabs. Taxonomy (NCBI): domain Eukaryota; kingdom Metazoa; phylum Chordata; class Aves; order Otidiformes; family Otididae; genus Ardeotis; species Ardeotis arabs. The sequence continues at coordinate 12,774 of JAAGAY010143944.1, read as the reverse complement.
TTTAGCTTTCATTAAGGCTTATCACGTGAATTTTTTCACATGAATTTTGCCACTGTGACACAAAAAGCAGCCTTTGTCTTTGAGCCTCAGGTGTTCTGTGGCTGAACAAGAAGCTATTGTGTTAACTCCTCATGATGACTTTTCTGCAGGCAGATTTTCAGGACGTGATGTTCTCTAAGACAAAGCTAAATGCAGCTGCTATTTCATCATAGCTGAGAAAGTTGTGGGGTAGGTTTGGCTTGATTGAGGGTTTACTTTGGCTGAAGAATGAGCTCTGTGGAAAGATGAGCTCTGATTCCTCACAATCTATTGACCTTTCACTGTATGATGGATGTAAAGCATCAGCATCTAAGCTTTGCATATTGGAAGAAAAAAGTCAAAGCAATAGTAATGCCTCTTATGTCATGTTCTAACAAGTAATGCTTGTCAATTTTTTCTGTTTCCCATCATTTTTCTCCTCTGCTTGTGAGTATTTATGTCAAGGAGCACAAAGACCTATAAAATACTGAGGCCAGGATTCTCAGAGGAATAAATGCACTTCTCTTACTTCACAAGGGCAGGAGTGGCCAAAGCTGATCTTCATAGCAAGATTCTCTGCTAGCATGATAAAAAAGTTGCTTGCTTCAGTGCATGATGTCATTTTCTTAAAAGGCATATTTGAAACTTTCTTTCGTTGCAAAGTTGAGTTTAATTCTTACTTGTCACCAGAAGGCAACATGGCAACTACATTTAATCTCCAGAACTGACAGGTAAAAATACTTAAACCAGAAATGTCTCATAGCAAAGTATATAGTACATCAATGTAATAAACTGAACATACTGAATGAGAAGTCAGCCTGAGTTTACTTAATTAAACTCTCAATTTAGTGTCTTTATCACATTTTTTTTCTGTAAGTCTGTATACTTGAAGCCCTTACCTGAAAGAGGATATTGCATTATTTTTTTTTCTTAAATTAAGTGAGATAATACTAATTAGATCTATGTTTATTAATGCTTTGTGAGCATTTCTTCTAGATTTTCCGGTGAGGAATCAAAACAAACATGAAAGTTAGTTCTAACAACAATAGTGAAGAATATTGCTTTAGATCACTGGTGACTGTTGAAAAGACTCCTGGAATTTGGATTTTTCTTTGCAGATACAATTTTTAAATGAACATTGTCCTTAGACAGACATTGAATAAACAGACATGACAAGAGAACACCTGTTATCTAGTCTATGGCCCATGCAACTACAGAGTTAGTGTCATATTCTCATCCTGCCAGTACACCTACTATTTGTTAATAGGGGAGGATGCATATAGCTGATAGAGCAGCTGAGACAGAATAATTTTATGCTTTCTCTTTCTGCTAAAACTAGCAGGTAAGGTGACAATTAATGTCATTTAAGTTTTATTTTCTGCTGGTAGAGAAGTTTTATGACTGTGCATTTAAACAGTCACACCACTTTTCAAAGCTACATTTATGCACGGTATACTTATATTAGGCCAGGTGAATCCACTGAAGAGTGAATAGTGTCAATAATAAGAAGAAAATAAAGAGTGCATTTACTTCTGTATCTATATATGCCCACAGTTCTTTGTGTGCATTATATTTTGTAGCTCCTTAGGTATGTCATAACATAATGTTTCCCCTCTTTTTTAAACAGAATTAAAAGATGTTCTTATATAAACATATAGCATTTAAATTGAGGGAAGGGCACTAAGTGACAAAAGCAATAACACTCAGTGTCAATGATACAAAGTACATTGCTGTGCACTGAGTACTTTGTTATTGTAAGGTTGTGCCAAAAAGCCTCAGCCACTATTGAAGCTGAAAACAACATAGATTTGCTCTCTGAGGAGCTATACTGGTTTTGGCTGGGACAGAGTTAATTTTCTTCACAGTAGCTGGTTTGGTGCTATGTTTTGGATTTGTGACTGAAATAGTGTTGATAACATAGGGATGTTTTAGCTTTAGCTGAACAATGCTTATGCAGCATCAAGGCTTTTTCTGTTTCTGGCCAGCCAGAGAGTAGATTGAGGGATGTGCAATAGGTTGGGAGAGGACACAGCCAGGGAGACCATCAGAACTGGCCAAACAGATACTTCATGCCATAAAGAAGAAGGAAAGAGGGATGTTCAAAGTTATGGCATTTGTCTTCTGTTACACATGATGGAGCTCTGCTTTCTTGGGAACAGCTCTAAACAGCTGCCTGCTAATGGGAAGTAGCAAATTAATTCCTTATTTTACTTCACTTGCATGTGCAGCTTTTGCTTTATCTATTAAACTGTCTTTATATTGACCCTTAAGTTTTCCCACTTTACCCTCCTGGTTCTCTTCGCCATCTCACTGTGTTGGAGTGAATGAACAGCTGTGTGGGGCAGTTACCTACTGGGTTTAAACTAAAATAGAAGCTTATATGCAAAATCTTTGTCCACCATGCCAATCCACAAAAGTGAATTTTCAGACCGCTATGAAACCCGTTGGATAAGTTATTTCTTTCCATATGTTCAGATGGCACTGTGATCAGAGTGATGAAAGAAAGAAGTATAGTGTATTCTCTCTACATAAACAAAGGATGTCATTAGAGCATGCTGTCATTATATCAAGTTAGCACTTCAGAAACACGGCATCACCTTTTTTTTTAAAGTGTGGTTTATATGCTAATATGAAATGATTGTAAAAGCTGTGCAACCTCTGCATCTTGAGAGTACTTTTGCCTATGTGTTGTAACAGAAGTAGAGAGTATCCCCCACCAGAATGTTCTGTTTTCTTAATAGCTTAAGATGTTTTACTCTCAACTTCTCTCAAATCCTCTGCCTTTCCCTTTCTTAATCACTCTGCATAATGAAAAGTTCATATATTAAGAAAGTGCACCTAGGTTTTCCAGCCAAGTCTCCACTCAAACAAACCAATCTTTGAATCTTATTATGTACAATAGAGAACATTGAATTCACTCCTGTCAGTAAGACTTTATTATACAACATGAGCCCAAACGAGATTAAATCATTGACAACGGTGTAATATAAATTGAGAGGAGTTGCTGTGTATGGTGGGAAGCACTAGAAGCAGAATTAGAAATTTCTTTGCTTTATTTTGATCTCTGAAGCTGTGTAAATTTATGCTATTTAGTAGTGAGGTGATTTGTTAAAAACAATCAATTAATATTCATAAGAATTCCAATTATACTTAGCTTAAAGAAAGAATAAGAAAGCTAAATATCTTGCAGAGATTCCATTGGAATCTGAGGCATGTGCTCCAATGGTTTTGTTTTTCTATTGCCTTATCTATCTGTTCATATCCTGCATATCCCCAAAGGGTAAATTTCCATCTTTACCGATGAGTCTTTCCTGGTCTACAAGCGGATTATCCTTCACCAAGCAAATGATCTTCCTGCTGGACTCAAAACTACTGGAGAGATTTTCTGTTCTTTCATCCATCTATGAATATTTATTATTCTAATAGGTGAGTCTAATAAGAGTATGATTTAAAACCCATTGAACTCAAAAGGAGTCTCTCAGATTATTTTAACGGGATTTGATGCTGACCCTAAGACTTTATGACAGTAGACATTACTGAGAGCTGAAGAGATAGAGAATGAATACAAAGGGGCAGAGTCTGGTTTGCCTGTATAAAGAAATTGGATATCTCAGGTTTCCTTAAGAGGTTTTTATTTAGCTGCTGCATCAACTATTTGACAAGTGAAGCTGACTTTAGTGTCTTACTCACGGGTGTCAGAACTCTGCTTTTTTTTTCTGTATCTTTTAGTAGCCTACATTCTGTTTGATATCCACAAGAAAAAATAAGATTGTACCGTGCTTCAAATAGTAGGGAGATAATTGTATTAGTAGCAGCCTGAATTGTGGTTTGAAGACTACTCCCCAAAATAATGGAAGAAAATACCTAGCAGAGGTTTATAAAGAGAAAAATCCAGAAATACCTCTCGAATTACAGTATGCATGTCTTTTATATATATGTGTGCATATATATCTTGCATTTTAGTTGACAAGCACCACAAGTTCATTAATCATATATGAATAGATACAATAATAACTATCTGTGTTGGTTTTGTTTAGGAGGGAGGCTACAATGACAGCTTCTGCAAGAAGCTGCTAGAAGTTTCCCCTTTGTCCAGTGGACAGAACAGGTCTAGAGTGGACCCATCACTGGCCAGGGCTGAGCCAATTGGTGGCAGAATGTTCAGTGATAACACCTGTGTGATAATGTATTTAAGAAGAGGAAAAGATTAAAAAAAGAGAACGAAGTGAAGAAGCAAAAGCGGAAGCAGAGAGGGGGAGGCAGGAGCCTTGTGGGCCTTGTGGCCCGCACCCTCTGGCCTCCCGCCAGGCAGCAAACTTCATGAGGTTGGCATGGGCCCACCTCTCCAGCCTGTCCAGGTCCCTCTGGATGGCATCCCTCCCTTCCAGCGTGTCAACGGCACCACACAGCTTGGTGTCATTGGCGAACTTGCTGAGGGTGCACTCTATCCCACTGTCCATGTCGCCGACAAAGATGTTGAACAGGGCCGGGCCCAACACAGACATCCCTGAGGGACGCCACTCGTGACCGCTCTCCACTTGGACATCGAGCCGTTGACCACCACTCTCTGAGTGCGGCCATCCAGCCAACTCCTTATCCACCGAGTGGTCCGTCCATCAAACCCATGCCTCTCCAGTTTAGAGAGAAGGATGTCGTGCGGGACAGTGTCAAAAGCTTTGCACAAGTCCAGGTAGATGATATCCGTTGCTCGTCCCTTGTCCACCAATGCTGTCACCCTGTCATAGAAGGCCACCAAATTGGTCAGGCACGATCTGGTGAAGCCATGTTGGCTGTCACCAATCACCTTCTTGCTCTCCATGTGCCTTAGCATGGTTTCCAGGAGAATCTGCTCCATGACCTTGCCAGGCACAGAGGTGAGGCTGACCGGCCTGTAGTTGCCCGGGTCCTCCTTGTTCCCCTTTTTAAAAATGGGGGTTATGTTCCCTCTCTTGCAGTCATCGGGGACCTCACCAGACCGCCACGATTTCTCAAATATGATGGCCAGTGGCTTGGCAACTTCATCCGCTAGTTCCCTCAGGACCTGTGGTTGGATCTCATCAGGTCCCATGGACTTGTGCACCTTCAAGTTCCTCAGATGATCCCGAACCTGCTCTTCTAGTACAGTGGGCGGTTCTTCATCTTCGCAGTCCCTGCTTGTGCCTTCCACAGCTTGGGTGGTGAGACAAAAGCCCTTAATGGTGAAGACTGAGGCAAAAAAGTCATTGAGTACCTCAGCCTTCTCCATGTCCCGGGTAACCAGGACACCGGTTTCCTTCCGGAGGGGGCCTACATTCTCCTTGGACTTTCTTTTGTCCCCTACATACCTGTACTTTCAGTTGGTCCAGGAGCTCCTTGCTCATCCACACAGGCCTCCTGGCCTTTTTGGCCGACTTGTTCTTCATCGGGATGCACCTCTGCTGAGCTTGGAGGAGGTGTTCCTTGAATGTGGACCAATTTTCCTGGGCCCCTCTTCCCTCCAGGGCCACCTCTCATGGCACTTTGCCCATCGGGTCCCTGAAGAGGCCGAAGTCCGCCTTCTTGAAGTCTAGGGCAGAGAGCTTGCCATGTAGTTTCCTTGCTGCCCTGTGGATCTTGAACTCCACCACGTCATGGTCGCTGCAGCCAAGGCTGTCCTTCAGTTTCACATCCCCCACCAGCCCCTCCCTGTTGGTGAGCACAAGGTCGAGCATGGCACCCCTCCTTGTCGGCTCCTCTATCGCCTGCAGGAGGAAGTTATTGTCCACGCATTCCAGGAACCTCCTGGACTGCCTGTGCCCTGCCGTGTTGTCTCTCCACAGATGTCAGGGTGGTTGAAATCTCCCAGGAGGACCAGGGCTTGTGACCGTGAGGCTGTTCCTATCTGGCTATAGAGCGCCTGATCTGCTCTGTCCTCCTGGCCAGGCGGCCTCTAACAGACCCCCACTGTAACATCCCCTGTCCGTCCCCGTCCTCTGATCTTGACCCATAAGCTCTCTGTCAGTTCCTCCTCCATCCCCAGGCGGAGCTCCACGCACTTCAGCCGGTTGCTGACCTAGAGAACGACACCCCCTCCTCGTCTCCCCTTCCTGTCCTTTCTAAAAAGCCTGTACCCCTCCATGTTGACGCTCCAGTCATATGAGTCGTCCCACCATGTCTCCGTGATGCCAACAAGGTCATAGACCTGCTCGTGTGCACGCATCTCCAGTTCTTCCTGTTTATTTCCCATGCTGCGTGCATTGGTATAGAGACACTTCAGCTGGGCCCTGAGCAAAGCCGACTTGCTGGCTGGAGCGACAGGAGTTCTGTTGTATCGCAGTTTAAGTTCATTTGCACTTACCTGCGATCCTTCCCCGGGTTCTGGGCACTTGGTGATGGCACTGGCGTCATGCTGACAGCAGCGGGCTGAACTGTGCTCCCCCTCCCATACAATAATGTTCTTTCTATATGTTAGGTGATTTTCACAATACAACCTTGTTCTTGTTTTATTTAGTGAGGGGGGCTATGGTGGCAGCTTCTGTAAGAAGCTGCTGGAAGTTTCCCCTTTGTCCAGTGGACTCGGCCGGGCCCAGGGAGGACCTGCCGCTGGCCAGGGCCGAGCCAATTGGTGACAGAATATTCAGTGATAACGTCTCTGCGATAACGCTGAACAGCCCCAACTCTCTCTGCCTGTCCTCATAGGAAAGGTGCTCCAGCCCTCTGATCATTTTTGTGGCCCTCCTCTGGACTCACTCCAACAGGTCCATGCCCTCCTTATGCTGGGGGCTCTAGAGCTGGAAACAGGACTCCAGGTGGAGTCTCACGAGAGCAGTGTAGAGGGGAGACTCACCTCCCGCGACTTGCTGTCCATGCTTCTTTTAATGCAGCCCAGGATATGATTGACTTTGTGGGCTGCAAGTGTACATTGCTGGCTTGTGTTGAGCTTCTCGTCGACCAGCACTCCCAAGTCCTCCTCAGGGCTGCTCTCCATCCATTCTCCACCCAGCCTGTATTTGTGCCTGGGATTGCCACGACCCAGGTGCAGGACCTTGCACTTGGCCTGGTTTGAGAGAAGGAGTTAAAGAAATTTTAGTAGATATGGCATTGATTAATGATTGCTGTGCATACTAAGGAATCAAGTTGATAAATAGTGCTTAATGTTTTGCTAACCATTGTGCAAACTATCTGAAGCAGAAAGTGTTGCGATTCTCACAAAAGACAGTTCCTGGTAAGGACTAGGGGGAGTCGCTTCGAGAACCAGCAAAAACCAACCCTGCAGCTTGAATAAAAGCCAAAGGATAACTGAGTTTGCACAAGAACAAAAGGTTACTAGCAGTGACGAAGAGGAGTCACCTACCTTCATCCCCACGACACCCGACGACCACCACCAGGAGGCACCGTGCAAGCGCAGATGGGAGGACTTTATGAAAATGACCCCTTGGGACTAATTTTAATACGAAGCTGTTGTGGTTTTGTTTAGTGAGGGGGGGCCTAAGGTGGAAACTTCTGTAGGAAACTTCTAGAAGTTGCTCCCCTTTGTTTAGTGGACTCGGCCGGGCGTAGGGCGGACCCGCTGCTGGCCAAGGCCGAGCTGATTCGTAGCAGACTGTCCCGTGATAACGCCTCTGCGATAACGTATTTAAGAAGGAGAAAACAGAAAAAAAAGGAGAGAAGACAAGATGTGAAGAAGCTGAGCAGGGGCAGAGGCACAGAGGGGGAGGCGCAGGCCTCTTGGGCCTTGCAGGCCTCACCCTCTGGCCTCTCGCCAGGCGGCCGACTGGGCCCAACTCAGCCCGGGCCAGCTGCAAGAAGTGGAGAGGAGATGAAATGGATGATGTGGAAAGATCCTGAGAGGCGTCTGCCAGCCTGTTGTGAAGAACGAACTTTTCTTTTGATAGAAACAGCTGCAAACACCAAGGTCAGTTCAGAAGGAGAGGGAGGAGTAATGCGGCTCCTGGCCAAGATTCCCCTGCAGCCTCTGGTAATGACCATGGTGGAGCGGGTTGTCCCCCTGCAGCCCATGGAGGTCCACGGAGGAGCAGAGATCCACTTGGAGACCGTGAAGGACCCCACACTGGGGAAGGTGGATGCCTGAAGGCGGCTGTGGCCCGTGGAGGGCCCGCTGGGGCAGCCGTTCTGGAGAGACTACACTCCGTGGAAGAGATGACCTACGCCGGAGCAGTTTCATGAAGGACTGTGGCGTATGGGTGGGACCCCACACTGGAGCAGGGGAGGAATGTGAGGAGTTCTTCCCCCGACTATGAAGCAGCAGTGTACAACATCGCGTAATGAGCTGACCGCAACCCCCATTCCCTCTTCCCGCCCCGTGCCGCTCAGGGCAGGAAGGTAGTAGAGAGAATGTTAAGCTCGGGAAGGGGGAGGGGTGGGGAGGAGGTTTTTATTTTTATCTTGTTCTCTGTCTCATTATCCTGCTAGTTTTAGTAATAAGTGAATAGTTTTCCCAAGTCGAGTCTGGTTTTGCCCGTGACGGTAACTTTAAGGATTTCTCCCTGTCCTTATCTCAAACCTCGAGCCATTTTTCTTCTATTATCTCCCCATGTTGTCTTGGAGGGTGGGGGGAGTGAGAGAGAGACTGCGTAGTCTGGTCCCGATCCAGGCTGAACTACGGCAGAAGCGGGGATAGGTCATGCATATGTATAGGCGTATTGCGAAACTTTACGTATATGTAACACTTGGTTGTATAAATTTAAAGTGAGTTGCTGCTTCAGGTGTGCACAGTTTTGGTGGGACTAAGCCCCGTGCTGCTCAGCACTGAATAAACATGCCTACTTTACAGTCTTAGAGATTATGGAGTCCGATTTCCGCACGTCAGGTTGAACTTCTTGAGGTTGGCACGGGCCCACCTCTCCAGCCTGTCCAGGTCCCTCTGGATGGCATCCCTCCCTTCCAGCGCGTCAACGGCACCACACAGCTTGGTGTCATTGGTGAACTTGCTGAGGGTGCACTCTATCCCACTGTCCATGTCGCCGACAAAGATGTTGAATAGGGCCGGGCCCAACACAGACCCCTGAGGGACGCCACTCGTGACCGCTCTCCACTTGGACATCGAGCCGTTGACCACCACTCTCTGAGTGTGGCCATCCAGCCAACTCGTTACCCACCAAGTGGTCTGTCCATCAAACCCATGCTTCTCCAGTTTAGAGAGAAGGATGTCGTGCGGGACAGTGTCAAAAGCTTTGCCCAAGTCCAGGTAGATGATATCCGTTGCTCGTCCCTTGTCCACCAATGCTGTCACCCCGTCATAGAAGGCCACCAAGTTGGTCAGGCACAATCTGCCCTTGGTGAAGCCATGTTGGCTGTCACCAATCACCTTCTTGCTCTCCATGTGCCTTAGCATGGTTTCCAGGAGAATCTGCTCCATGACCTTGCCAGGGACAGAGGTGAGGCTGACCGGCCTGTAGTTGCCCGGGTCCTCCTTGTTCCACTTTTTAAAAATGGGGCTTATGTTCCCTCTCTTGCAGTCATCGGGGACCTCACCAGACCGCTACGATTTCTCAAATATGATGGCCAGTGGCTTGGCAATTTCATCCACTAGTTCCCTCAGGACCTGTGGTTGGATCTCATCAGGTCCCATGGACTTGTGCACCTTCAAGTTCCTCAGATAGGAAGTGTTTCGAAGAGAAAGATTTTACTTTCTGTTGCTGTTTGATGTGAAGAATGAAAGCAAGAAACTTAGTCTTACAATGCAAAAATTTAGGTAAAGAAGACCCTTAGCTTAGAATCATTGGCAGCTTTGGTCATTATTCCAAAGCAAAATTCTTCCTGATACACATGATAATTGGGTTCTTTTATAATATTTGTTCAGATGTATATAATTTTCATTTCTGTTTCAAAATCCAAGTGGCCGTATTTAGCCATTTATTAGTACAAACTTCCATATGCTATGTATAATTTCTTAGTTGACCTAAATATCATATGCATAGTTTATCTTATGAGTAGTCTCAAAACACCTATGTGATTATTGTTGTCCAGTCTTCTGTGCATTTCTTTGGTGTTTGCAGAGATAGAGATCAACAAACAATGTATTTAGGACATACTTCTATTTTTAAAATGTACTCTAAAGAATTACAGTATTCTATTTGATCCTACCATTGAACTCAGAATTTGGAGTGGAGATAGTAAATATAAAACAGAATTCTCTTTAACATCCAGGTTCAAAGGAAGTAGTGCTTGTGTTAGAAACCTAATAATGTTAAATATGCCCTGGTAGAATTATCAGAACATTACCAAGGAGCTGATGTTGATAACATCAACTCCAGTATTCAGAGAATTTAAGAATAAAAATAATCTGTTGATTTGGTAAGATCTTCTCTGTATCACCTGCCATCAGATTTCACACTCTTTTACCAAAACCAATAACTTGTGTTCTTCTTGAGAAGAACACCTTTGCTTTGGCACAAATTTTGCCCATGACACTTTATGGAATGCATGAGTGAAATCCATTGAAAGTAATTTATTTTTCATAAGTTAACAAAGAGTGAGTACTTTATGTTGTCTTTATGATATTCCAGGAACTATGGCTCTGTATGTATTGGAAAGTATGAAATGCGAGTAAATGTAGATTTTAAAAATATTTTTAACATACAAAACTTATATTTATTCCTTGGTACAAGATAAACAAAACCCCCCACTATTAGACGAGAATAAAGGATTGACAAAGTTTGCTGTTAATTTTATCTTTACATTCATTATTTTTATAGTATTAAAAATATTTGGTAAACATGAGAATTTAAAAGTTTGACAAAATAAATTTAAGTATATGAAAGAAAAAAAAATACCAGTAACTCAACTTTCGTCCTGCATTTTTGCCTTTATTTTTTCCTGTTAAATTCAAGATACTTTAAATTAAATATTTTTCTCCTTCAAGTTGTCACTGAAAGATAGAGCTAAAGTTGCTCATGTGACCTAAATATTTGATTACGTCAAGTGATGATATAGTGTATTTTCACATACAGTAATTAAATGCTTGAATTAAAGAAAAAAACAGGAAAAAAAGTTTAAAAAATGGATGATTACACAATGACTCTGTAATATAGGTAGATATCAAACTGAGTTATGGCTGCTGTGATCCGAGAAGATTCTACAGTCAAGAGATGTAGTTATTAATTGTTAAATTTTCTTGCCAGGACAGAGCACTTTGTAATGATCTGAAAAAAAATCTAGTATTTTTATTAGCTGTGTTAAGGCAAAACTTGATATGTCAAGCACTTTTTAAAACAGAAAAATGAAATAAAATAATCTTGAATCTGAAACAATATTTTTTCAGATTCCTTAAGAATTAACCTACACAAAAATAGTAAGTTACTTACCCCTATTCTTTCTATGAGCTGTGTTGCTTGCTCAGATTGCATTCCCTTACAGTGTCCATGGAAGTCCACAGTAGAACTGCAGCTGGAGTGGAGTCATGAGCATTTCACTAAATTTTGTTTTAAGAAGGTACATGTGTTCTGTGGTACGTACTGTGTGCTTACACTTTCTACAGTGTGGGGTGTTGACCTTGACTGTCTGCCAGATGCCCACCAAGCCACTCTGTCACTTCCACTCCTTAACACAACAAAGGGAGAATATATGATGGAAAAACTCGTGGGTCGAGCTAAGGACAGGAAGATCACTTACTACTTACTGTCAAGGGCAAAGCAGACAAGTGGCAAACATAGTTTAATTTACTGCCAATTAATAATAAAGTAGGATAATGAGAAATAAGAACAAATCTAAAACCAACTTCTCCCTACACCTTCCTTCTTTCCTGGCTCAGCTTCACTCCCATCTTCTCTACCTGCTTCCCCTGAGCGGTGCAGGGGGATGGGAAATGGAGGTTTTGGTCAGTTCATGATGTGTTGTCTCTGCAGCTCCTTCATCCTCACATTCTTCCTCTGCTCCACTGTGGGGTTATTAATGAATTCCTCCAATGTTGGTCCTTCCCATGGGCTGCAGTTCTTCAAGAACTTCTCCAGCATGGGTCCTTTCCATGGAGTGCAGTCCTTCAGGCACGAACTGCTCCAGCGTGGGGCCACAGATCCTGCCAGGATCTTGTCCAGTGTGGGCTCTCCATGGGGTCACAGCTTCCTTCAGGGTGCATTCACCTGCTCTACTGTGGGGTCCTCCGTGGGCTGCAATGTGGATATGTCTTCCATGCACTGCGGGAGGACAGCCTGCTTCACCATGGTCTTCTCCACAGGCTTCAGGGGAATCTCTGCTCCCGCTCATGGAGCACCTCCTCTCCCTCCTTTTTCACCAACCTTGGTGTCTGCAAGGCTGTTTCTCTCACGTTTTCTCATTCCTCTTTCACAATGGCTGTTTTTACCCTTTCTTAAATATGTTAACACAAAAGTGCTGCCAGCATCACTGATAGGCTTAGCTTTGGCCACTGGTGGGTCCATCTTGGAGACAGCTGGAACTGGCTTTGTCCGATGTGGGGGCAGCTCCTGGTGTCTTCTCACAGAAGCAGCCCCTACAACCCTACCCCCTGCTACCAAAACCTTACCATTTGTGTAAACCCAATACACACAAATCATAGAATCATAGAATCATAGAATGGTTAGGGTTGGAAGGGACCTTCAAAGGTCATCTAGTCCAACCCCCCTGCAAGGAGCAGGGACATCCCCTACTAGATCAGGTCGCTCAGAGCCCCATCCAGCCTGGCCTTGAATGTTTCCAGGGATGGGGCTTCCACCACCACTCTGGGCAACCTGTTCCAGTGATCTACAACTCTCATGGTGAAAAATTTTTTCCTAATGTCCAATCTAAATCTACCCCCCTCTATTTTAAAACCATTACCCC
>JAAGAY010143943.1:44775-59888 GCA_011801015.1 Ardeotis arabs | reverse complement strand
CCCCCCCCCCCCCCCTTACTGTCGGCAGCCGAGCGTGACTCACCGGAGCTGGGTGGCTCATTTTGCAGCCGGAGCTCCAGATGGTCTCCCCTGGCTTGTCCTGCCCCGCGTAGCTGCCATCTCGCTGCCCCTCGCAGCCCGGCTCCTCTCCCTGCAGCCACTTGTCCCTCTGGGTGAAGAACCACTTCTCCTCTTTCTCACCCACCTTGTATCCTACCGTGTCCAGCCACATCCCCCTCCCCAAACCTGGGCACGCCATGCTGCTCTGCAGATCCTTCCCATCAAATGCCAGCAGACTCATCCCACAGCAATGCTGAATTTGGGGGACCACACAGGTGGTCCAGAGAAGGACCACAAACCTCCCAGCATCATCGCCCAGTGTGGTCCCCGCTGACCCCACAGACCCCAAAGGGCTCTGTGGGGTCAGCGGGGGCCACACCAGCGCGGAAGGTCCATCTGGAGAGGATTTTCTCGCTGGTTCTTTGAATGGAGACATGAGGAACAAGCTGTTCTTCTCCATATTGATGCATCTCAGGCAGGGTCTCCATAGCGACTGCGCAGCCAGATCCTGACCTGTGGGGAGCCGCAAAGGCAGTCGTAGTGCGGTTGGGACAGCGTCCAGGTCCAAGTATGGCTGGGATGGATGTGGTGACAGCTCCTGGAAACACCTTCAAGGGGTTCAAGACCCTGTGAGACCACCGCCAACCTGCTCTCCAGCAGCTCCTGCCCTGCTGGGTTGGGTTTTGGGGATGCTGGCTGTGCTGCACGGCTGTCAGGAAGGAGACGGAGTTGATGAATATCTGTGGTAGAGGCAGGATTCACCGATAGAGGTGGGACAATTGCCCCTGAGCAGTCTCATGCATCAAAGGAGAGCCGCGGTGGTGCTCAGGAAGAGGAGAGCATCCTCCATGGGCATCACCAGGGGCTAGATGCCAAACCAGACCGCTGAGCAGGACTAAGTCCTTTTCTCCGGGGACCCTTACCAGCAGAACCATGTCCTGGGAGCAGATTTCATTTTATCCAGGGGAAAATTCATATGTGTGTGTTATTATAGACTTTGCTTCCCATACAGAAGTAATTAGCAGAACAGAAATGCTAATCGCCGCGTCCCGCCTTGCAATTACGCGGTGAACTTTCTCAGAAAAGCCTGCCAGACCATTACCAGGTAGAGAAATCCATCAGCATGTGAACCCCCGCCAGCCCACGTGAGGAGGGAGACAGCGGGAGTTGGGGAGGACGTCGCTGGTCGCGGTCGATCGATTCTGCGCTGCTCGCTGCCGGACCTGGGAGGCTGCCGTGGGCTCAGGCGCACTGAAGGCTTTCGCGTACACGCAAAAGCAGAGTATTTTTAATATCAGCAGATGGTGCTATTAAAGATAGCTGTGAAAGCGCAGCCCGATGAGGCGCGGAGGCAGAGCCACGCCAGCGCGGAGCCGCTGGCCCTGGAGTTGGCCCCTTTTGGAAGCCGTCGCCTGCATCCCAGCAAGAGCTGCTTCTTGCTTGAACCTCTCTGGTGTGGGACAGAAACGACCCCGAGCTTTGCCCAGCTGCACAGCGCTTCCTCTCCCTGCAGGGCAGTGGTTTAGGGTAGGTCTGACCTCTAATCAGAGCAACAGCTTAATTAATTACCTTCCAGGAGACACGGAGTCGCTCCGGCCAGCAAGGGCATTGCCACAGGGCTGGACCAGCACACCTCACCTTTGGGAGAGGCACAGCTTTGGGGCTTCTTCCTGCAAAGACCACGAGAAACGTGACATTTAATACTACACTGTAGGCTTGAGCACTTGCCTGATGCTTGTCACGGTATGATTAGGAAGAGATTGACTCTACGTCAACATAGAAAGTGGCCAAACACTGCTGCCGTCCCACCCACTTATGACTGGTTAGGGGATTTTGTAGAGAATCAGCTGCTTGGACATTTATTTCCAATAAATGCTGGTTTGAAGAGATCCCGGGGGACAAAGGACTTTGGAGGGACAGGGAGAGATGCTCTTTGGGGGAGAGAAGGAAGAAGCTTGCAAGTCATGTCCTAAGAGATGAGAGGGTGCCCCAATGGGAGTCATACAGGACCCGGAGCTCTGAGCTCAGGGGTTTTTCACAGCGTTCGCAGGATAGGAGCATCCTGTTTCCTTCCCATTTCCATCCCCTCGGGTGGCGACAGCCCGGAGATCCCGCTCCATCCACACCATTTCACAGCAAAGGTCACTTCCGAGCGCGGCGCTTCGGTGTTGCGCTGCCACATGCTCGTGATGAATGACTGTTCCCGGCTCACAAAGGCACTATTGAATTTGGCACTCGCTCAGAGGAACCCTCAGCAGATGCTGTCCTCCCAGAGAGCCCCCGGGCACGCAGGGTCTGGATTCAAAGCCACCAAAGTCTCTTTAGTTTCCGTTGCGTTTCTCGTCTTGTTCGAGCAGGAAGGATTAACCGATAAGATCAAGAGCTTCTCTGAAAATCATCTATATTCACAGTCTGCCCTGGAGCTGGACTCTCTGTCCCCGTCCTCTGCCGAAGGGCACGGCCTGCCCTCCTCCATATGTAAACCTCGGCGGGCAGAGCCGCATCAGGGTTGCTGTACTCCCGGTATTGGGAATTCGAGGAGCAGAGAAGAGGCCGCAGCTTTTCTTTCCTGCCTGCTTGCAGCCTGGTCGCAACTTCCCTTACCAGTTATTCGCGCAGAGTTGTGCCCGATCTGTCACTCGCCCGTCTCCCCGTCGCCATGCTCCTCTCGGGAGGCTTTGCGTGCCTTCGCGGCCGAATCACGAAGAGCTGCAGGCTGGCTTGTGAAACATCAGAAATGGTTTGTCTCGGGGTCAGCTCTCCCGGAGTTTCATTTTTGTCTCGCTGAAACATGGGGAAGCCAAACCCTGAAGTTTTCTCCCAGTGAGCCCATTTCCAAGCAAACACAAATTCTTCAGCCAGCACGTGAAAACATCTTTCGGAGGAGCTGAGTCAACGCGGACGAAGTGGAAATGGCAGCAGCATCTCTCCCAAACCATCTCCTCTGACTGGCGGCTTGGATATGTTTCAGATCTCTCCGTAAACCGATGCTTACACCATCATCATCTGGATTGTTCCGATTTCTTTTTCCCGTCCCTGTTTACAAAGGCCAGGTCCAGCCCTTCCCAAGGCAGCCGGTAACACTGCAGGGCGCTGGCGCTCGCTGCGGGAACGCCTGCCTCGACAAGGACGTCGGTAATAAGGGGCAATGCCAGAGAGGCACTTCCAGTCCTCCTGGAGAAGCGCATGGTCCAAAGCACTCTACAAATACTGTGGTTTTCTCCAAAACATCTTAGCACCCATGGTTTTTTATTCTCCCAAATGATGTTATTTCATTTTTTCACCCAACTGGGATGAAAATTTGACAATTTCTGGCATTTCCCAAGAGGGAAAAATATTGATTTGGGGCAGACGCCAATCCCAGTGAGACACCTTTCTGCGTCTGTCATCAGAGCTGGGCACGTCCAGGGACACGCAGACGTGGCCCCATCCCATCCCACCTCCCGGATGCCCCCTGGGAGCCCCCTGGCTACAGATGGGCCAGCGCCTGTGACTGGTTTTGCTGGGCAGTAAGGAAGACTTTCGCTGCTTGCCGAAATGCAGGTTTGCTGTCGCTCCAAGGAGTTTTTTATGGCCTTGACATCCTGTTTTGGAAACGAGAGGCAAATAACCAGGAGCTGAAGAAGCTGCCTTGTCTTGCGATGTCTCTTGGGTCCTTCCCAGCCTTCCAGCTGTGCCAGGCATGGGGTGAAAAACAAGATTTTTGCTCAGCTCTTTAACTTCTTAGTGGTTCTTCGCACATGTTACCACAGGAGGTTCCCAACAAACTGACGGAGCTGGGCTGCACCTCGGGGTGAGTGGGGTGGCTGCTGCTCGCTGTGCTTCTCTTCTCTTTCGCAGGGAGACGGTTCCTCCATTCAAAAGCAGCTCTCCTTTGAGGCTTGAACGCAAAAAGCCTGGGCAGCTTGGCAGGTGCTGTTGTTCTGGGCATCGGATTTCTCTGTATGTACAAAATCTTCCCCAAAATGTGGGGGTTTGGGTTGTGTGTATCCAAAGGCACCAACAGATGCTATCAGCTGGGCTGAAAGCAGCCCCTTGGATTTTTGTGTCTTCCAGTGCTGCCTGTGTGTGGCTTCCCCTCTGACGACAGAACGGGCAATTAATGGGGATAAAAAGCCGAGGCTGCGTAGTGCCCCGGTTATCACGGCGTCCCCACTCGCTCCCGTTTCCGCCGTCACAGGGAAGCTCTCCGGGAGCAGCAGTACGGACTCTGCACCTTCTACCTTGGCAATTCCTGTCTTCAATGAGCTTTGCTTCCCCGTAGAAGAACAGAGAAGACTTTTCTCTCTCAGATACCGGCTGGGCTCCTTCCTGCTGGGCACCACCAGCACGGGGGGCTGCCAGGGCTCACTGGGAGGCCGCAGGCAGCGGAGCACCCACGTGTAGCGATGGGGTATCAGCAAATGTGTTCACTGATGTGGTGCAGGCAGGCGTGATCCCAAGCTCCAGCTCTAGAAAAAGGTGGTTACAAGAAAGGGGTCATTTCCAGATAAGACACGTCCCCGCTACCGCTTGTCTTCTCCTCACGACCTTGCCCGGCTCGGTGTGGCTGGGGATCCTGCCGGGAGGTGAGGCTGGATGCTGGGATCCCTTCAGCCTCGCTGGGAGCGGAGAGGCAGGGTCCCATGGGAGGACTCGGCAGTGCCAGCCCCTCCCGGGGTGCTGTAACCCACCACCCGCAGGTATGGGGGTACCTGGGTCACCCCAGCTGTGCCCAGCGCCACCCCAGTGATCTCCTGCTCCGTCTACGCTCCATCCCCTGCCTGAAGCCCCTCCATCGCCTCCACTCCAAGCGTTCCCTTGTCACAAACCTATTTTCAGACGTATTGAACGTAAGCCTGCCGCCCTCACCTTTTAACAGCGCAACACTTAATTCCGCTGCTGAGATCGCCAGTTTCTGCCGGCGTGGGGACACAAAATTGCTGGACTGGCGCGGCCCCAAGGTCTATTTATCCAGGACTCGTGGAGAGGCTGCTTCAGGCGACGATGGTTTAACACCGAAAGCAGAGCCAGGAACAGAAGACAAACCCAGCTCCCTGCGCTTCAGGACCCTCACTGCACTTTGATAAATCCAAAAGGTTTTTAAGCAAGCTGTTTCCTCCCCTGGCACCAGTGAAGGCTGTGCGCTGAGGCAGCTGCTCGCTGTTTAAATGCTGATATTATTTCTGTATTTCCCTTTGAGCTCTTCCTCTCTCTTTTTCAGAGGATGGGCTCCATCCCCATCCCACCGCGGCCGTCAGCAGGTCTCCTGCTGCCCTGGGAGCAGCCACCTGGCTCTCCATCACGTGGCTTCCCTGGCTACTGTGGTCCCCAAAGCTGCGCAGTGGGGGCTGAGGGCGCAGACCCCCATCATCCCACCAGCTGCTGTCAGAAAGCAGCACCCCGATAGCAACAGGGGAGGATGGAGAGCCATGCTTGGGGCGAAACTTGGGCAAAGGTGGCACCTCAGCAGGTGAGGAGGACTTGGGATAACCCTAGAAGAGCTCTCGTCACCCCTAGTTTTGATGGCGGTGCCCAAACGATGGCCACAATTTGTTAAATAACGTAGCTGTGCCAAGGCCTGAGCCTGGAGAAGAGGACCTTGCCCAGGAGCGGCTTGCTTCACCCCTGCGCTGTGCGAGGCTTGGACTGCTCGCCCATGAAAGCAGCGTTTTGCTTGGTGATCCTCATCAAGAAGGGCAAATTGGGGAACTGGGATAGCGTCCTTCCAAGCCGGCTTTCACTCTTCCTCCTTGTCACCTTGGCTGGTCGTTCTCTGCACCCTTCCCTCCAGGTAGGTCAGGAGCCAAAATGTGGGCATTGCAGCGAAACACGCCAAAACTTTTCACGAACAAACAATGATTTTGGGGGCCCTTTGCCTGGTAGTGAAGATGATCTGGGCTTTCAGCTCCCAGGGACACAGGGAGTGTCACGTTGTACACAAATCAAGCCCATCTTAAATTGGACACCCAGAAATGAGGCAGATTCTGGGAAATCGGCGCGCTTAGCGCTGGCTTCAGGCGAGCCGAATGGCACTCTGCTTTGGAGGGTGCTACGGGAGAGTGGAAATGTAATCTTGTTTTTCACCACATATAAACAAGAACTCCCTCTCTTCTCTCCTGGCATGTCGGATAAAGTCTAAGATAGGTCTGGAAATGTCCTTGCTTGGGGATGTTTCTTCATCCTAAGTGGCTTCTCCTGCTTATCGGCCGAGCAATCAAACGGCCACTGGTGATTTACTACCCCTGCTGCCTGATCCATGGGCTGCTGCTTATCCCAGGCACCGCACTCTGCTCCGAGCTCTCCTCTAACACCAGCGCATCAACGGGGAGGGAGCTGCTCCGCAACGTAATTACGGGAACGTGACATCCCTGGGTATTTTCCTTCCCTGGACACAACGGCTCCAGGTTTCCCCACGTTCCTCAGCGCCAAGAGCTGGATTGAGGGTCAGTGTTAAACAGTGGGAAGAAGGCTGCTGGTGAAACGGAGCTGGTTTCAAGCCGAGCCAGCCCTCGGCAGCGAACGGAAACCTGGGATTGAGTGGATGCAGGCAGCGAATGTTGCAGCCCAGGGTTGAGAGCAGGTTTTAGGTGAAGATTAATCTGTCCCAGCTGGGTAATGGGGCAGGATCTGATTAGAAGAGCAAAAATTGATGCCCAACTTCCAAGTAAAAGCAGAAAGTGGATGCAAAAACCTGAACATGAAGGGGCTGTTTGTAAAGCTAACTAATACCCTCCTGCAGCGTCGACCTAACGCATAGCTTGGGAAACAACCCAGCAGAAACAGGTTTTATTTTCTCAAAAATCAAGCAGATTAGTTCCTCAGTTCCTTTTTTTTTTTTTTTTTTCCACAGTGCCTAAAGGTGACTTAGAGTACGCTGAAGCATACGGCGACTTCACTCGGGCGTCTCCTGGGATGCAAAAGAAGCTTGAGGTGTTTTTCCCCCTTTTTCCCAACAGGGAGGGCACAGATGATGGTTTTGTTATTTTGTGCTTGGGGAATCTCAAGAATGCCTGATCATATCAATTGTTTTATTCCTGATTTAAAAACATCAGAAAAATCAGAGTGAAAATGACCTGCTTTCTCACTCAATCATATTCGCAATAGCCCTGCCAAGAGCCACGGTCCTGGGCTGGAAGACTGAATGTGCAGCGCGAGAATAACCAGGTAAAACAAGATCGGAAAAAGAGCAGGGAAATCCTGACGCTCTTTTTCTTTGCTTTGCAGGTCATTTTGTGGAAGGGCACTGGGAAATGAGGAGACTTGGTGCTGCTGGAGGGCGGTTTGACGGTGCTGGGAGCTCCAGTTTGCTGGCCAGACCTCCCAACAGCGCTGCTTTCCCCGGCCCCTGGGGCAACACTGCTGGGTGGGCTGCGCTGGAGCCATCACAGGGTTTTTTTGAGCTGGAAAAAGCTCTTTTTTGGTTTTAAACATGTCCATTTCTAGACAAATACCAGGGTGCATTTTGGAATTAAACAGGGTTCGAGCACCCTGGCAGGAACTGGCACGCAGCCTGAGCCGGGAGAGCTGGGCATCCTCGTGCTTGCAACACGGGCTTGGGGAGGAAGCCCAGCCTCAGAAAAGTCTGGTTATCTACCCCATCATGAGGTCCTGTTACAGACTGGGTGATTCTTCCTCTTCCAGGGCAAAATCAAATGTAGTTGCTCTCCTAACACATGCTCCCTCTTCCCAAACTCCCCGCCAGCACCGCTCGCCTGGCTGCTGCGCACACTTTCTTTCTGAAACTTAAGGCATGAAAAAAAATAATCTCATTTCCAATTATCTGGCAGAGGCACCACAGCTGCTCCTTGGGCCTGTCTATGAGCTGGCCCAAGTCTCATCTTCACAACTGGCACAGCCCCGAGCACGGACCCTCGGCAAGCGCGGACCGGGTCAGCTTGACCCCACGTAACTGTTTGTCCCATGGGAATAGCACGAAACAACTCTTCACAAAGCACAATTCCTTGTTACTGGAGGGGGAAAAAAAAATGTTTTAGGCCAATCTAGCAGGTACTGTAATGTAAGGATGTGAGAATTGGACTTAGAAACATGTGATAGCAACTTTACTGCCAAGCTCCACCAAAAAAACAACCTGAGAAAGAAGAGTAGAGCACTAAAAATAAAAATATATATATTGTCCCCCCAAAAAAAGAAGTCTTCATCTGCAGGAAGATGGCAATAAGAGCTCAGGCGGCTCAAAGGACCAACACAGGGAAAGATTGATAGAGCTGATTATTTATATGTTGAGAACCTGACAGATACCGGGGGGGGATGTCCTGAAGGGATGGGGTCGCGTGCAGCCCAAGACAGGGAGCAGCTGCCGGAGGGTGCAACCAGCCCTGCTGAGATGAGATGGGGAGAAATGAAAAAAAAAATGCTGGCTGACGGCCAGGAGGCTCCGACCGCGAGATTGATAACGCTGTTTTAGATGTAAAGAGTGTTTGGTGAACGCAGCGAGGAAAGGGGTCTCAGCCAGCAAATCATTAGATTTATTTTGCTGATCCCAAAATGGCAATAACGAGGCGAAGCAGCAGAAAACATACATGGAGGCTGTGAGTTTGAACTCCACACGTGGAGGGGGGGATCCTGTATGGGCAGATGTGGCCAAATTGTTCTTTCTCCCCCAAAAGAGAGAAGAGGCAGAGGAGGCTGGTGGGGTGCTACAAGGTCTGACCATCCTTGCAGTGAGATGGTTTCTCCTTCCCACATCTCTTTGATCACAGATCTCATCTCCTGCCTTATTCCAGGAACCGAGGCTCTCCCTGTGCACGGGGAGGCCGTGCACAGCTAACTCGGCCACTGTTCTTGCGAAATTGGGGGCTGACACAGAGACATCAGGCTGACGAGATATTTTAACGATGGACAATTAAAAGCACACTGCGCTAAGCAGATTTGCAGCAGCCAAAAGGGACCCGATGGCACGTAGCCTGGATCGATGATGTTCAGATGCCCAGGTCAACGGTTCCTCAGTGAAATCTTTGATTAATGGATGCTCACGAGCCAAAGGATGACTTGACTTCAGCGGTGTGTTTGGGGATGGGTGGGAGCTAGAGACAGGAGCTTGGCAGAGTCCTGAAACCAGAATGGAGGCAGTAAATAGGACGAGATGATGCGAACAGCCTGGAGTGTGGAAGGGTTTTCCCGGCCCCACTTGCAGCACGCGTAGCGCTTGTCAGCCCTGAAGTGATTTGAGGAGCCCCAAAATTCACCTACATGGCATATGAAACAGGCAGAGGAGGATATTCTTTTCCATAAAGTGTTAAATAATAGCTGTCGCTAATGATCTCACCTGTCACCCCAGCTGCATTTCACAGCAGAGCTGGTCACTGCAGGGGCTGCTGATTCCTTGTCGCCAGCGGCCCAGGCTACAAGGTGGGGTCACCACCTTCTCCTAGAAACCAGCCCGAGTGGCAGCCAGTGCTGCTGGATGCTCACACGCTGCTTGGATGGGCTGGGTTCCTCCTACACCTCTACCAGGCCCCCAGTAGCAGTTGTGGCTTCCTGCAGCGCCAAAGAAATGAAATTTCATCCAGACAAAATTAGAGGTTTGGATGGAGACCAGGCGCTGCAGATGTGCGGTGTAGCTATGGCCATCTGTACTCAGAAGCCTGCAATGTCATCTGATAGCTTACCCACTGCCACAGAAACCTGCGCCAAAACTTTAGATTTTCTTCCCTTTCCAGCAAAATTTCCAGCTTTTGGGGAAAAAACAAACAAACTTCAAAAACGTGAACTGGGCTGTGGAGTGGGGAGCTGTTTCCATGGAGGTTGGTTCATGCGTCTGGGGAATAAGTAGAGATGTGTCGCATTTTTTCCTTCGGGTGTGAGTTTCTGGAGATGGGGAGGCGGCAGGGAGGAAGGCTTAGCCCTCGCGGATGTGGTGAGAGCTCCAGCTGCAATTTGCTCCTCTTTGGGCCCCTATTTAGTTCAAAGCCACATCCACTCCATCTCCAGCAGCAGAATTGTGCTGCCTGATACTAATATATAAATATTAATGATATTTCTTTAAAGTGAAGAGCTGAGGTAAACAGTACACTGGCAATTTATTTCGTTTATTTTCCAGCTTTGGCTTTCCTCCACGTATTTCCTCCTGCTTGCCTTTTACCTGCTAGTCAGTGTAACACAGCACTGGAACATTTTATTCCCTCTCTGGTCCCCCTGCCCGCGTTATTGGATGGCTGATACGCTCCTGAACTAGTGAATTAATTAAGGTTTGCTATCTCATGGCTTTCTGGCATCAGAAACCCAGCCTCTCATCATGTCTCCTATTTTCCAACGTAACTACTTCGTTTCAGTATTTATTCTTTGTAGGATTCATTGCTATTTCCCTGCTTTTGATTACTTTTTCAATCATGTGGATAGGGTACCGTGCAATATAGAGCCCATTTGTGTACGTGTTATATACGCTTTGGCAGTTAGAACCCGAAAACTGCGGATTGCTCCACAAAATGTCCCAAGACGTCCATAGATCAGCCTGACACCTAGATTATTTTCAACTCATTCCACCCCACGATATTGATGACCCTGTCAGCAAAAGCTGTGGCCGCTCTGTCCGGTGTTTCTGCAAAGTCTTGTGGTCGGAGCTCCGGTTCCTTTAGGACATCTGAAACCACGAAGCATTAGCGAAGAAGCTGTCATACTCGTCTTACTCGATGCATCAACATGAAAACCGCTGTTGGCTGTGTCTGTCGGGGCAAACTCAGGACACTGAGAGCCTTTAAGAAGTTTGTTATGAAACTGCTGACAGGATCAGTCAGTGTCAGTTGCAGGTAGGAGCTGAGAGGTGGCAAGAAGCCACACTGGCTGGCCCAGGGACACCATGGGTGTCTCTGGGGAAGGACAATGAATGTGCCGGGGTCTGGCTCTACCACAGGGCAGCCATGTGGAGTCTGGGCTGTGCTGGAGATCTCTTGTGCACCTCAGCAAGCACTCCATGTGCTGCAGCCGCTGTCTGCGTGGCTGCAGCGCCCTGGATGCCTGTCAGAAATGAGTGACCATATGCAGCAACATGTCACCACCAGCCCTCCTGCTGATCCTTGTCCTCTGCTCCCTCTGTGATGCTCCAGCACCCGAGCAGAGCAGGGTGCAGGGCTCCTGTGCTCGGGGAGATGCGAGTCCTCCTCTGCAGCGCAGGTGGAAGGCGGACGCGCCGACTCTGACAGGACCAAGAGCTGGAGACTCAGCCTCCCGGGATGGGGCAGCGGTGGGTTTGGGTCCGCTCGGGTGAGCTGAGGACGTGGGTTTTCATACCCCTGGTGACTGTTGTGGCATCCCATGAGGGAGCATGGTCTTCTCAAACCGGGGCAGCCACGCTTTAATTGGTACTGCTGGGTCTGCTCTGACAGTAACTGATAATGGCGTCTCACTGTAACTGATGATGGCGTTTTGCCAGCCCTGCCACACTGCAGAGCAAGGGGGAAGCCGGGCACCCCACGGAGCCGCTGGCTTTCGCTGTCCCGGCTGGTGAGAGGGTGACCCGGACAGCACCAGCCCCGTCCCGTACCGGGACGTGCCATAGGGCCCGGTGGCCCAGGACCCACCGCCACGGCGCTTCGCTTTCCGCAGGAGTTTGGCCCGGCCGCTGCGCCGTAGGGGCGGGGGTTGCCATGGAGACGAGCGGCGCGGCCTAGCTCTGTGGCGGCAGGCGGAGGCCTCCGGGCTGCTGCGGCGATGTCGTTCCGCGACCTCAGGAGTGAGGAGCCGGGCCTGGGGCGGGGGGACGGGACGGGACGGGGCAGGGCAGCCCCCAGTCGCCCCCAGTCTCGGCCCCTCCGAGGCCTCCCGGGCTGCCGCGGCTCGCTGGGGCCTGCGGAGCCGCTCCGGCCCCGTTGGGCGCCTCAGCAGCCGGGCGGGTCCTGCTTTTCCTTTTAAGTTTTGTCCTGTAATTACACTGAGACACCCACTTAATGAACAGCACGCTGTGGGAAGGGGAGTTCTCGGTAATGCTCATGTTTGGACGTTCGGTATAAGAAGGAATCCCTGCTCTTGCTTGTTTTTCAGATTTTACTGAGATGATGAGGGCGCTGGGGTATCCCCGCCTCATTTCTATGGAGAATTTCCAGACCCCAAACTTCATGCTTGTTTCAGAAGTGCTTCTCTGGCTAGTGAGAAGGTTGGTGATCCGGCTAGCGAACGCTGGGGCTGGTGCTGGGATGTGACGTGGATGCTTGCAGCTGATGTTTTGGGGTGAAACTGTGCTAAGAAGATGAGGAACATAATGGCATTTAGTCATTCCTTGAGATCTGCTGGGCTGAATGTCAGATAGAAAATGTGGTAGTTAAGCCTGCAGGTTTTTAGTTTAATTGTAGAACCTAAAAAAAAAAATGTGGTTTAGTAGCTGAAGTACAATGGCTCAGTCCTGGCAGAGCTTGCATCCTGAAGGCAGATGTACTGATTCAAAGGTAACTGTGTCTCTTTCACATATTCTACAAATTCCATCACCATTCTGCCTGTGTCTGACCTTGTGCCACAAACAGGGTGATACACAGTGAGAACTTCTCAAGATTCCAACTTCTTGGAATTGTTACTGGTTCAATTTGGGATTGTCGAACACCCATGCAATGTTTTAAAAAAAATAAAATGATTATATGATTCTAATCTACTACTCTCCAGTTGTAGTTTTACACCCACTTTTAACCTATTGACAGACTTTGCTTAAATATTTATGAAACTTGGTGTGCTAATTAAATTATAACTAATCTTCTTTCTCCCGTGTAAGTGAGAAAAAAAAAGTTTTTACAGTAGAACATTAGAGTGGAAAATATGGCAGTGACCCATTTGCCTGATTGCTGGTTTTTGGCCTGGATTCATAATTAGTATCCGTTAAGTTTAATTACTGAGCTGTTAGATATTTGCTGAATATTGCTGCAGTTGTAATAAAATAAGGAGATACTTAAAACCATTCAAAATTACTGGATTAACTTACTTAAATATTGTATAATATACTGCTGTTACACAGAGGGTGTAAATTGCTGTAAAAAAACATAAACCAGTGTGTGTCCCCTAGTATGTAGCAGTAAAATAACAGAGCAATTGAAAGAAAACAAAAATACTGGTTTAAAAATATGTTTCTCTAATGAACCTGAACACTTTTAAAAGCTGAAACGTGTGTATTATAAGATTACTGGGAATGCTATGCCTCAGAGCGAGGGGCTTCACTTTCAGACCACGTAGCAGCTGAACACCGCCATCCTGTTCTGTTAGGGGTCAGAATTACACCTGGCACTGGCAGACAGCTTTTCCAGCTTCTAGAAGCCCTTTAATTGCACTTTAAAGCAGAGGGGCTTTAAAGTGCAATGCACATGCCTTGCTTGTAATTTCAAGTGTGATTTGAAAGCAAAGATGCTTTTTTGCCTGTCTGAATGCTGAAAATCCCAAAGTCTTTTATGAGACTGGGAATTTACTCCTTTTCTTCCCTAGTTTCTGTACAAGGATGACTTCTAGAAGTTTCTGCATTTCACTAGTGGTTTTTTTTTTTAAAGCATTTCACAATCTTTCAATTTGCTTTTTCATAAGATTCGTTTACTTTTGAAAGCAATGTGTTTGAAATGATGTCTGAGTGTGAACTTTTCTGGTGTATTTTGAGAGCGTGGAAAAGTGTCGTAACATTTTAAAGGATGAGGTGGCTGGTTTTGATATTACCAACCACAGTAATCTGGCACGCATCATTTTAACATTCCACCAGAAAGGCTGGGAGTATCAACTCAGTCGTATGCCTGGTGTTTTAAATTGCGAAGCCACACGTGATCACATTTAGTTTGATTTATATAAGCAGCTTGTGATTTAAGTAGTAAATTACTTCTGAAAATACGTATTTCGCAGACTTGGCTGAGCCACCTAAGTTTTGCTGCTTTGCAAAACTGACTGGAAAGATGTATTGAGGACCCCACGGTAACAAATACTTCTGGAAGTGTCTTCTCAGGCTTCACAGCTTTTGTGGTTTGTCCACAAACCCACTGTATGCATTCCAGGGTCTGGATACCCCAGTAGGAGCTAAAGATTTCTTTTCCAGTCTCATGCACGCTTCTTTTGTTTGATTTTTGCCTCCCAAATGAACCAGTCTCTTCAATATTGTGCGTGCTTTTCTTGTCAGAACCTACACATGCTTCTTCCCACAGGTACGAACCTCAGACTGATATTGCTCCTGACGTGGAGACGGAACAGGACCGGGTTTTCTTCATTAAGGCCGTGGCTCAGTTCATGGTAGGTCTGCTGAAGAAGTCATGCTCAAGCACTTTGAAATACGTCTTCCACATCAGCTCTAATGCTTTCTCTCCTGAGTACATGTTGTATTCTTGTGCTGTGTGTCAGTTTGCAAGTCTGTTTGCACTCTGAAATAACCATAGGCTGCTATGAAATCGACCTGGCATTCTGCTGAGCTGAAGAGGGAAGAGAGGTTTATTTTAGAAAATAAATCTTTTATTTTCTTCATTAAATCTTCAACCGCTGCGGTGATATAAGCATAACTATATGCCTGTTAATGAGTTATAAGTAAGTAGTTTCACTTAAGTCATAGTAGTGAAGCCAAGTAGAAGCGTTCTTACTCAATTTGCAGGCTCTTTGGGGCTTGGGTGGTCTTTTTAGTTTGTATTTTCATAGCACCAAAACCGACGGAGACCTTGTGCGTGCCTTGGGGTCCTGTTGTAAAGGCTGTTATAAATTGAAATCATGGCACTGAAATAACGTAGTTACACACGTCTCTCTGCAGAATTGGAACCTAAACAGCTGACACTAAAATAATAATTCACCCTTATCACTTCATGCTGATAGAAAGGTCATAGTGGGAGATATGGCTGTAGATATGAATTTTTTTAAAGCCATTTAAATGTGTTCAGAAGAGACCCCATCGCATTTATCACTAACTTTGGATGCCTGATTAGAATCATAGAATCATAGAATGGTTAGGGTTAGAAGGGACCTTCAAAGGTCATCTAGTCCACCCCCCCTGCAAGGAGCAGGGACTTCCCCCACTAGATCAGGTTGCTCAAAGCCCCATCCAACCTGGCCTTGAATGTTTCCAGGGATGGGGCATCCACCACCTCTCTGGGCAACCTGTTCCAGTGATCTACAACTCT